>CAUYQG010210904.1:0-35111 GCA_963574415.1 Tarsius wallacei | reverse complement strand
GCAAGGGATCGGTTCTCTTACCTCCTAGCTACAGATACCATGGAAATGAGTCATGGGGCCATTCAGGGATTCTGGGAGCCATAGAGAGGAGACAGCTCCTGGAGAAAGAGATTCTGAGAGGAGAGGGCCAGTTCTGGAAGTGCCGTTGAGAAATAGCATGTCTTTCTTTCTTTTTTTTTGAGTCAGAGCCTCACTGTCACCCAGACTGGAGTGCAGTGACCGCTCCCAGCCACCGCAGCCTCGACCTGCTGGGCTCCACTGAACCTTCTGCCTCAGCCTTCCAAGTAGCTGAAACTACAGGTGCACGCTACCATGCCCAGCTAATTTTTGATTTATTGTAGAGATGAGGTCTCGCCAAGTTGCCCAGGCAGGTCTCGAACCCGCGGGCTCAGGCAATCCACTCACCTCAGCCTCCCAAAGTGCTGGGATTACAGGCTGAGCCACCAAGCCTGGCTCACACTTGCTTTAACAGTGTTAACAAACGTGAACAAATTTTTCCAGTTGGATGCACAAATATTGGACCTCATGGTTACCTTCATTTATTCTCATTCCTCTAAATTAATTTATTAAACAAAGATTTGAGAGCCTACTATATGTCACTTAGACATACAGAAGTTAGCAAACTAGACCAAGTGCCTTACCTCCTCAAAGCAACAATCAAGTAGTCAGAGACAGTGATATCCAATAAGCAGAGAGATGCCAGGTAATAAACACATGGAACCAATGAAGCAAACTGAGAGAGTCAGGACATGGCCAGGGGTGTTGCTGTTCTGTGCAGTGTGGTTAGGGAAGGACTCTGTGATATTTGGGAAGAAAGCTTTAGGCAATGAGGGAGTAGCCATGAGGATTTATGTGGAAAGAGTTTTCCTGGTAGTGGGTACAGCACATGCAAATATCCTGTGGCAGGAATATTTTCCATGTGCTAGAGAGACAACGAGAAGGCTGGGGCAGAGTGATTGAGGGAAAGAGAAGAGGAAGGTGAGGTCAGAGAAGCAGCAGGGTCCAGGAGTGTGGCACTTTGTGGGCACTGCAAGGACTTTGGATTTCTCTCTGAGTGAAACAGGAAGCCATGGGAGGGTTCTGAGTAGAGGAGATAGAATACAGTATGTGTTCAAAAGGGGCTCAGTTTCTCTTTTTACTGAGACTGTAGTGTAGTGGGGGAGGGGTAGAGCCAGAGAGAGTAGCTTAAAAGCTCTGGAAGTCATCCAGGTAGAGGGGCATAGATGAGGGCAGAAGCAAGAGGGGCAGTAGAAAGGGACCAGGCTCTGGGTATATTTTGAAGGAAGAGCCACCTCTGATTTGCTAAGGAATAGGACATGGGGTGCAGGAAAGAGAGGAATCAACAGTGTCTCCACGAAACTGAGATTCAGTTGCAGATTTCTGAGATGGGAACAACTATGGGAGGAAGAGTATGTGTGTGTGTAAGATGGGATGGGGGAGGGAAGAGAGAGGTGGAGAGAGAATGATAATAGTAATGAGACTATTCAAGAGTTTGAGATTTGGACACAGTAAGTTTCAGAAGCCTACTACAGGCCAAGTGTGGTGGCTCATGCCTGTGATCTCAGCACTTTGGAAGGCAGGTATGCACACCACTATACCACCAACGCTGCCAATCCCAGCACTTCTGAAGGCTGAGGTGGAAGGAATGCTTCAGGCCAGGAGTTTGAGACCAACCTGGGCAACATAGCAAGACCCTGGCCCTAAAAAAAAAAAGCCACACTTTATGGTGTGCACCATAGTCCCAGCTACTCAAGAGGCTGAGGCAAGAGGATTGCCTGAGCCCACAAGGTCGAGGCTGCAGTGAGCTATGATTGCTCCACTGCACTCCAGCCTGGGCGACAGAACCAAACCAAACCAAACCAAATGAACAAACAAAAAAGAAGCCTGCTACATAGCCATGTGGAGTTGCTGAGTAGGTGGTTGTAAAGACATAAATATAAGGATTTGGAGAACATCTGTGTGCGGATGGTACATAAAACCGTGATAATGAATGGGACTTCCAAGGAGAAAGAGACTTGGATGAAATACAAGGTTTTAACAGTTGCCTTGCATTCCACTGTATGAATGAGCTAACATCTGTTCAACAGCCCTTTATTAGTGGATGTAGCTTACGTTTTCCAACTACAAATGTCAATGCTCTAAACATCCTTTTGTTTACACAGATGTGGACTGTCTATAAGATCTCCACTGAATCAGTGGAAAATAGAAGGCAGGATTTGAACACAGTTTCATCTGACTCAAGCACAACTCCCTACTCACCCTTCCCCCACTGCTGTGGCGGGGGGCGGGGGGGTGGCAGTGAATTTCTCTCTCATAGTAAATACAAAAGCCAACACTCTACATTGCTCAGTGTTGTGGGGGATTAAATTAGTCAGCCCTAGAAATATCTGTTAATCAATAAAATCAGTCGGGCATGGTGGCACACACCTGTAGTCCCAACTACTCAGAAGGCTGAGGTGGGAGGGTCGCCTGAGCCCAGGAGGTCAAGACTGCAGTGAGCCATGATCATGCCATTGCACCCCAGCCTGATAGATTGATTATCTATCCTTTTCTTCGTTGTTTTTTTTTTTTTGAGTTGGAGTCCCACTCTGTCGCCCAGACTGGAGTTCAGTGGCACGCTCCCGGCCACCACAACCTAGACCTGCTGGGCTCCGGCCATCCTTCCGCCTCAGCCTTCCAAGTAGCTGGAACTACAGGCATGCACTACCATGCCCGGCTAATTTTTTTTTTTTAATTGTAGAGATGAAGTCTCGCCAAGTTGCCCAGGTGGGTCTCGAACCCACGGGCTCAGGCAATTCACTCACCTCGGCCTCCCAAAGCGCAGAATTACAGGCTGAGCCACCAAGCCTGGCCATCTATCAATTCATAACAAATATTTCTAGGGTGGACTGGATAAAGAAAATGTGGTACATATACATGATGGAATATTATGTACCCATAAAGAAGAATAAAATCATGATTTTTCAGTAACTTGGATGCAGCTAGAAACCATCATACTAAGTGAACTATCACAGAAACAAAGAACTGAATACCACATGTTCTCACTCACAAGCGGGTCCTGACCACTAGTCACACTAGCCCAAGGGTGGGATCAGCAGTCACTGGACATTGCCAGGGGAGGGAGGGAGAGAGGAGGGAAGGGAGAACTTAGCAACACAAAGAGTGCCTGGCCCATTATCAGGGAAAGAGAGGGCCAGCTAGAAGCCCAGACTTCACCTGCATGCAACCTACCTATGTAGTAAATTCTCACTTGTAACCCACAACTCTCAAACAAATCTTAAAAAAGGATTATATCTTCCAAGGATCATGTTGGTGCTGAGGGTGATATTGAGAAACTGATCAAACTTTCTGATCTCATGAGCTGGAGGCCTAAGGGATCACAGTAAATTGGCATAAAACTACAGTACCAACTCAGAGTGGGTGTCCACCCACTTTCCACGTTCTTTACCCATTTGGATAGCAGTCAGATCAGAGGCCAAGTGGGCATTTCATCAAGGGAATGAAAGAGCCTGACTCCTATTCTTGCCCAGATTGACTTTGTTGCTGGAGAAGGGGAACATTTTAGCTTAAAGTATAGGAATTACTCAAGATTTCCTACAAGACTAAAAATTATTTTAAAATCATGGACGACTCCTGAATTTATGGAAATATTTCACCAGCATTCCAAGGATGTGTGCGCCAGTGCATGGTTGGGTTGCAATCACTCTCCTGTCTCATACAAACTCTAAAGATGCTGAGATGTTTGATTTGGAGAAACACCAGTCCCTCTGGAAACAGGACCCACAAAAATCACTGTAAGAAGAAAGTGTGTGAAACATTGACTGAAAAGAAATTGGAATTGAGAAAGACCTACATTGGAAGCCTGGCTTTTACAAGTTGTGTGATCTCCAATGAACCATGCATGCATCTTTTTTTTTTTTCTGAGTAGAGGTCTCACTTTGTTGCCCAGGCTGGAGTGCAGTGGCATGATCATGGCTCTCTGCAGCCTTTACCTCCTGGGCCCAGGCAACCCTCTTGCCCTAGCCTCCCGAGTAGTTACGACGACAGATTTGTGCAACCATGCCAGGCTAATTTTGTTGATTTTCTGTAGAGACAAGGTTTTGCTATCTTTCCTAGGCTACTCTTGAACTCTGGAGCTCAAGTGATTCTCTTGCCTCAGTTTCCCAAATTGCTGGGATTACAGGTGTGAGCAACTACACCCGGCTGCCATGTATCTTTTTTTTTTAATAAATATTTTTTATTTTAAAATTGTGGGGTACAGTTAAGGGTTAGGTATACAAATATACATTGTTCAGGCACCCTTGTTGAAAAGGGGTGTCTCTCCGTCCCCAGACAGATTTAACTACCATTAATCCCACCTTCCTTCCCCTCCATCCCCCCCCATAGTTTCCCACCACTGTCGATCCTTTTCTTATAGTATTACGATGAATGTTCAAGGTCCACTATATGAGTGAGAACATGTGATACTCAGATCTTTGTTTCTGTGAGAGGTCACTCAGTATTATAGACTCTAGTTTCATCCAGTTGCTGTGAAATTCATGATTTTGTTCTTTTGTATGCCATGTATCTTTTGAGCCTCAGTTTTCCCTCTATCAAATGGAGAGGGGGTGATTATATCTGCCCTTATCCAACCTTGAGGGGCTATAATGACACAATGTGTCTAACACAATGTGCCTGTGAGACTGTAATGGCACAATGTGAATGACATGATGTGTGTGAAGGGTAAGAAGAAGCCTGAACTATGGCATGTATTCTGCAAATGGGGCTTCTCTGAGTTTCCCAGGTTTGACAGAAATTCTTTCCCACTTCATGTTAACGTGGGATATTTTTACTGCTCGAGTGATAGAAAAAGACTGAATTAGGTCAAATGATGTATAGTTTACTATTCAGCTTAAACACAAAACACCTATTGTCATCAAATTATAAATACCAAGCAGTAGAGTCAACCTTAAATCCCCACTCACTGAGTAATGGGGGAGGATGTTGCCTGTGTGGTCATAAGGTAAAGTTTGGTCCTAGGCTCTGTGTTCACTGGCCTTGTTCAACAGAGAGTTACCACTGGCCCGTGTGCTGTGTCACTCCTTAACACAGCAGTCTATATCTCACAGTGGGACACTTTTCCCGAGCCAACCCAAGTCATCTCTGTCTCTCCACAACTGTTCAAGATTCACACTTGAAATGCCAAGTTTCCTCGGGGGGTCTGTTTATTGTTGTTTCTAACTTCTATTGCACACATCTGTGCAATGCTGAAATTTAGGGCATTTTTCTCTCCTCTGCTGTGATCTGGAATAGTCTTGTCTGAGTTGTAGCTACCTGGTGCTGCCTAATAGTGGGGCATGAAATCTTCTATTTCTCTTTGCATTGCCAGTTTGTGGTGTTAGGAGTATTAGGAGTATTAGATGATCTTGGATTTTGACAGAACAGTTTCCAGTTTGGTGCTGACAAAGTGTCCTGCAGCAAGTGGAAAAAGTAAAATCTGATTTATATCTCTGTTAATATTGCACAGATCCTTCCACCCCATGTACATTCTCTGATGCTGACAAACCTTGTCTATACACTTTTGTGTTGTCCACAGGGTCCTTGTAAATCTTAAGCCATCAGACAAATAGAGATTACTACATGTTCACGGAATATCTTTTTCTCCTCTTTAATTTAGAGACAGGGTCTTGTTCTGTTGCTCAGGCTGGAGTGCAGTAATGGGATCATTGCTCATTGTAGCCTGGAACTCCTGGGCTCAGGTCATCCTCCTGCCTCAGCCCCCAGAGTAGCTGGAACTATAGATATGTGCCACCATGCCTTGTTAACTTAATTTTTTTTAGAGATGGAGTCTTGTTATATTGCCTAGGCTGATCTTGAACTCCTGGCTTCAAGTGATCCTCCCACCTCAGCCTCCCAAATGCTGGGGTTACAGGCACGAGCTACATTACCTGGCCGTAATGTCATTTTTAACAATAGCATTTAGTCAACCTATTAGTTGTTCCCAATGAATTTCTCCCAGACCATTATATTTTTTCTGGACAGAGTTTGCTCAAGAAGTTCTTCTTCATAGCGCTCTTCAGCTCTTTATTCCAGAGGCTGAAGATGATGGGGCTGAGGAAGAGTGTGAGGACTGTGTAGGTAATGCCCATCAGGGTGTCTCCTTCCAGAGACTGAGGACCCTTGGGCTTGAGGTAGATGACAGAGGCAAAGCCATAGCGGACAACCTCCCCAGTGAGGTGAGAGGCGAACGTGGAGAAGGTCTTGTGCTGACCTTTGGTGGAGGGGATCTTCAAGATGGCAGCCACAATGCATGCATAGGACAGGAGGATGAGGAGACAGCAACCCAGCAGGGCCGTGATGCACACCAAGCCCATGCCCTTGGCCACCACGGTGCTTCATCTCCACAGGCCAATTTCAACAAGGGTGGCACGTGGCAAGCAAAATGGTGGCTCTCATGGGGTCCACAGGAAGTGAGTTAGAAAATGGCCATGGTCACCACCAATTCCATGAGTGAGCCACCAATCCAGGACCAGCCCACCAGGCAGGCACAGCCCCGGGGGCTCACGAGCACATTGTTGCACAGGGGGTGGCAGAGGACCACTTAGCGGTCATAGCCCATGACGGTGAGCAGGAAGCAGTGGGTGAAGCTGAACGTGAAGGAGAAGAACATCTATCTGGCTGGCACAGGCCAGGAGGGCGAGGGGGCACTGGGTAGAGAGCAGGTCAGCCAGCATGCATGGGATGATGGCCATGGTGTAGAGGATCTCGGAGATGGAGAGGGCGCACAAGAAGAGGTACATGGGCATGTGGAGGTTGCGTTCACTCCAGACCGTGGTCAAGATGAGCAGGTTGCCCAGCAGCGTGAACAGATACATCAGCAGGAACAGCAGGAAGAAGGCAGGAGGGAGCTTCTGCGTGGAGAAGCCGATAAAGATGAAACCAGACCATGGAGCTGTGGTTTAGCCCCAACATGGTGACTATGCCTGGGGTGGAAAGGGAAGAAGGCCTGGGGGTTAAAGCACAGGGTCCCTAGGGAATCCGAGCTGGGAGGACGCACCAGAGGCTCCTTCCCTTGTCCCAGCCATGCTTAGTTCATTTGCAAAAAGTATGAGTAATAAATGTTGAGGCTTAATGAGATCATGTGTCTTGATTAGGCATGGTGGCTCACACCTATACTCCCAGCACCTCAGGAGGCCGTGGCAGGAGGATCTCTTGAGGCCAGGAGTTTGAGACCAGCCTCTGGGCAACACAGTGAGACCTCATCTCTACCAAAAAATCAAAAAATTGGCCAAATGTGGTGATGCACCTGAAATCCCAGTTACTCATCAGGCTGAGGCAGAAGGGTCGCCTGAGCCCGGGAGGTCGAGGCTGTGGTGAGCTGTGATCATGCCACTGCAATCCAACCTGAACAATAGAGATGCTGTCTCAAAAAAAATAATTCATGCATCTAAGTGCTTTGTACAGGATCTGGCACATAGTAATAAATACATAAAGATTAATACTGACAGTAATAATTATTGCTACTATTTCACTATTTTTTTTTTTTAGTCTCACTCTGCCACCCAGGCTGGAGGGCAGTGGCATGCTCCCGGCCACCACAGTCTCGACCTGCTGGGCTCCTGCGATCCTCCGTCTCAGCCTTCCAAGTAGCTGGAACTACAGGCACGCACTACCACCAGCTAGTTTTTGATTTATTGTAGAGACAAGGTCTCACCAAGTTGCCCGGGTGGGTCTTGAACCCACGGGCTCAGGCAATCCTCTCACCTCGGCCTCCCAAAATTCTGGGATTACAGGCTAAGCCACCGAGCTCAGCCTATTTCACTATTTCTAAATCACAGTGGTAGAAGCCCATTGAGCCACACTGGGAAGACTTCCCATTTCTATGTGACCTTGGGGCTGGTCACTTAGTCTTTGTGAGTCTAAGTGTTTTCATCCTTAAGGGTAGTCATGAAGATTTTAAATAAGATTGTGTGCATAATGTACCTATCACAGGGCCTGGAATAGAGTAAATGCTTGAGAATTTAAGTTTAAGGGCTAGGTTCTGTGGCTCATGTATGTAATCCCAGCACTTTGGGATGCTGAGGCAGGAAGATTGCTTGAGGCCAGGAGTTCGAGAGCAGCCTGGGCAACATAGCAATGCCTCATCTCTATTTTATTTTATTTTAAAGATGTGGGATACAATTCAGGGTTAGGTATACAAGTCATCATCATATAGGTAAAGTTGGGGCTTCCCTTTGGTCCCTACATTGCCTGGTTTGAGATCAGCCACCCTTATTGATGAAGTGTGACCCCCGCCCCCAGCAGTATCCCACTACTGCTAAACCCTTTCTTATACATAGTATTATGGTAAATGTACAGGGTCCGCTTATGAGTGAGAACAAGTGGTACTCGGTTCTTTGTTTCTGTGATAGATCACTAAAACAGTTGCTAAATCCATCCAAGTTGCTACAAAGTCCATAATTTTGTCCTTCTCTATGGCTGTGCAATATTATTGTGTATATGTACCACATTTCTTTTATCAAGTCCGCTTTCAATGGGCAGCAGGGTTGGTTTCATATTTTTGCTATTGTGAATAAAACTACAATAAACGTGTGTGCTGTTATCTTTTCATACAGTGACCTGAGTTTCTCTAGGTATGTTCCCAGAAGGAGGATTGCTGGTTATGTGGAAGGTCAATTTTTAGATTTTTAAAACAATTTTTAAAAAATTTAGCAAGGCATGGTGGCATGCAATTGTAGTCCCAGCTACTTGGGAGGCTGAGGAGAAAGGATCCCTTGAGGTCAGGAAGCTGAGGCTACAGTGAGCTGTGATTATGCCACTGTTCTCCAGCCTGGGTGACAGAGTGAGACCCTGACTCAAAAAACAAAAAGAAAAAATAAAAGAAATAGAATTGAAGATTGATGCCAGGCATGAATGGCCAGAATCAGAACTTCTGAAATTGTAGCAACCTATGGTTGTGTCTCCTTTTATTAGTGAGCTTAGTCCATTTGCCTTTTTTGGTAATTACTGTTGTTTTGGGACTTAATTCTGGCACTTTAATACTTGAGCTATTATATATGAATATATTTAGCTAATATACACATATACATATCTATCTATATTCATTTAGCTTATACAAACACACGCAAATGGTCTCACACTCCTTTTCACTTCATCAAAAAACACAAAAGAACATGGAACTTTCACCTGGAGGATCTTGTGGTGGGTCATTTAAAAAAATGTCTAGACATGCCAATATGAGAATGATCCAGGTTTTCTTTTTTTTTTTTTTTTGAGTTGGAGTCCCACTCTGTCGCCCAGACTGGAGTGCAGTGATACACTCATTGCCACCGCAGCCTTGACCTGCTGGGCTCCGGTGATCCTCCTGCCTCAGCCTTTCAAGTAACCAGAACTACAGGTGTGTGCTACCACACCCAGCTAATTTTTTATTTATTGTAGAGATGAGGTCTTACCAAGTTGCCTGAGAGGATCTTGAACCTGTGGGCTCAGCAATCCTCTCCCCTCGGCCTCCAAAAGTGCTGGGATTACAGGCTGAGCCAACTAGCCCAGTCAAGATCCAGGTTTTCTGACTATTCTGCAATAAAATTAGAAATTACTAAGAGAATACCTACAACTCTCCATACATTTATAACATATATATCAGGTTGACCCATGTAACATTGTCATAGTAATTCATTACTGAATAATTTTTAGAATAAAAGGACATTTTTAAAAATACTAAGACTAAATAACAAAAAGGACATTTTAAAAAATACTAAGACTAAATAATGAAATGTTGAACCAACAACTAAATGAAATGAATTGTGGTCTGGAACATAAATAGGATATTAGTAGAAAAACTGGCAATATTTAAGTACAATCTGCAGCAATGTGAATATGGTTCAATTTTTTGTATATTTTTGAAAAGCTGGAAGAGAGGAGCTTGAATTTTCACAACATAAAGAAATGATAAATGTTTGAGGTGATGAAAATGCTAATTACCCTGATTTGATCATTACACATTGTATGAAATAATCAAAATATCACTCTGCATCATTATTACATTATTGCATGTCAATTAAAAATAAAAGGAAAAAACATTCAAATAAGGTCTGTAGTTTGCTTAAAAGTATTGTATCAGTGTTAATTACATGTACTATGGTCATGTAAGATGCTGACAAGAGGGAAGTACAAAAATTGTATTTTTTGCTGCAAATTTCTCAGTAAGTTTAAAATTAGTTAAAAATAAAAAATAAAACAAGGTACAATTCAAGGTAGCTGCAAAATCTACCAAGCATTTAGAAATTCATTTAACCAAGAGCACACAAGATCTTCATAGTGATCAATTAAACCTCCCATTAATAAAAAAATAAAAAACATGGAAAAGAATGTAAACAAATTGATGAAATGGAAAGACAACATTAGGAAAATATTAACACTCCCCCCAGTTTAAACTATACATTCAGTAGACCCCTCAAAAAAATCAGCTGGATTTTTTTTTAAGAAAGATTATATACTTGTTTTAAAAAAACTTATGTAAAAAAATCCATGAATAACTGAGTCAATCTTGAGAGTGAAGAATAAATGAAAGGTTCTGGTAAATATGCTGTGTACAGAGATTTCTATACTAGGTTGGAAATTGGGTTACCTCCAAGATTCTCTGTATCTCTAAATGTACAGTAAGCCCTCTGTGTCTGTGAGTTCCACATCTGTAGATTTAACCAACAGCAGATAAAAAATATGTGAAAAAAAAGAAGAACAAAAGAAGGAGGAGAAATTTCCTTTTCTTAGCCAAGTGTGGTGGCCTGTGCCTGTAGTCCCAGCTAATTGGGAGACTGAGGCAAAAAGATTGCTTAAACCCAGAAATTCAAATCCTGCCTGTGCAACACAGCAAGACTCCATCTCATAAGAAAAAAGGAAAAAGAAAATTTCCTTCCCAGATATTGAGACAGCCTACAAAGCCTTGAAAACAAATCACGGTAGGACTGGTGCAAAGACAAACAGACAAGTAGTTCAGAATGGAAAACTTAGAAAAGGAACTACATATATGGTTAAGGTCATACCAAAAATCAATTGGCAAATAATGAGTCATTTAGAGGGTGCTCTTGAGGAAAGAATCTCTCTATGAAGATAAAATAAAAATAAATTTTCCATTCGAAGAGAGAACCAAGATCAACTAAGGACTTAACTGTGGAAGGTAAAACATAGTTAATAAAAGAAAGTGTAGCATGATCTTTGTGATCTAAGAACAGGAAATGACTTTTTTTTTTGAGTCAAAGTCTCTGTCACTCAGGCTGGAGTGCAGTGGCATGCTCACAACTACTGCAGCTTCCAGCTGCTGGGCTCAGGTGATCCTTCCACTTCAGTCTTCCAAGTAGCTGGAACTACAGGTATATGTCACTACACCTGGTTATGTTGTCCAGCTGGTCTTGAAACCCTGGGCTCAGGCAATCCTCTTGCTTCGGTCTCTCAAAGTATTGGAATTACAGGCATGGGCCTCCACACCCGGCCAGGAAATGACTTCCTTAAAAATCAAACGTATCAGGTGTGGTGGCTCACACCTATAATCTCAGCACTTTGGGAGGCCAGGGCGAAAGGATTGCCTGAACCCAGGGGTTTGGGACCAGCTGGACAACACAATGAGACCTCATCTCCACAATAAATTAAAAAATTAGCTGGGCGTGGTGGCACAAGCTTGTATTCCCAGCTACTTGGAAGGCTGAGTCCAGAAGGTCAAGGCTGTAGGGTAGCCATGATCATACACTGCACTTAGCCTGGCTGACAGAGTGAGACTCTGACTCAGAAAACAAAACAAAACAAAACAAGATAAAGTTATCGATTCCATTACAACAAAACGATGAATCATATAAACAAAGAACATTGTAGATAATGTTAACAGATGACAGCAAGATAGGTACACTATTAAAAAATGGAGACTAGTATCTAGGCTATACAAAGAATGTCTACAAAACAACAAGAAAAAGGACAGGAGTCATGGCAGAAAGTGGGCAAAGGGGAGGCATATGTGATTTGCAGAAGAGAAACCTAACAGGCTAATGACAAATTAAGACATATGCTGAAACTCATTAGCAATTAGAGAAATGCAATTTAAAACAATAAGGTGGTGTCACATTATACTGGATAAAGTCACAAAATTTAGAAAGCTGGGTTCTTCTGCATGTTGGCTCAGGCATGAAGCTGAGTGGATGGCACACATTCTAGCAGGAACCTGATTATTCATGGCCAAATTAACGAGTACCTACCTGAAGTCCCAGAAACACCATTCCTTGGGTCTCTACCTTAATAATCTCTGCATGAAGGTTGGTGAGGGGACATCATCAAAGATATACATTGCAGCACTGTCCTCCAGGATGACAGAGTCAGGGACAGCCTGCGTGACCCTCACTCATTGTAGGAGTGGAGGAATAAAACGGGGTGGCTATATACCAGAAAATTCTGGGCAACCTTTAGAAACAACAAACTTGATATTGACATAGCAACATGGATGACTCTTAAAACCACAATGCTGGGTGAAAAATTAGAAAAACTATGATACCTCCAGCACAGGGCATTGCTCCACAGTAAAAGGACGTATGCACAACAGCACACATTTTATAAAAACTTGTGCAAACAGAGAGATGAACTTTGAATGAGAACAGCTGCCTGTGGGGGGAAGGGGAGGAGAAGTGAGACATGATGATAAATTAGAATAAATAAAGCCAGGCTCAGTGGCTCAGCCTGTAATCCCACACCTTGGGAGGCTGAGGTGAGTGGATTGCCTGAGCCCACGGGTTCGAGACCCACCTGGGCAACTTGGCGAGACCTCATCTCTACAATAAATCAAAAAAATTAGCCGGGCATGGTAGCGCACGCCTGTAGTTCCAGCTACTTGGAAGGCTGAGGCGAAAGGATCTCCGGAGCCCAGCAGGTCGAGGCTGTGGTGGCTGGGAGCGGCCACTGCACTCCAGTCTGGCCGAGAGAGTGAGACGCCAACTCAAAAAAAAAAAGAATAAATAAAATGAGGTCGCCCCTGCTGTACAGATCAATAATGATAAAATGTCATTGACTGAGGAGTGTGTCTGAGTTTAAGTCCAAAAACAATTTGTGAATGAATGAATAAATAAATATATAGTGTGTGTATCCCAGACTAACTCAAGCTACTATGATTTATTTTATTTTATTTATAGTGATTAGATCACTAGATTACCATATCCATCATCCTTTCTTTCTGCTGGAAATATTTAACATTCTTCTTCTGGCTATTTGAAATTTTATAATGTATTATTGTTAACTGAACCACCTCACAGTGGCATAGAACACTGGAACTTATTCCTTCTATCTAACTGTAATTTTGCATCTTTTGACAAATCTCTCCCTATCCCTCCCTTCACCCACCCTTTCCCAGCCTCTTATATCTTCTGTTGTACTTTTTACTTCTTTGAGAAAGTGACTGTTTTTTTTGAGTTGGAGTCTCACTCTGTCACCCAGACTGGATTGCAGTGACATGCTGCTGGTCACTGCAGCCTCGACCTGCCGGGCTCTGGCAATCCTTCTGCCTCAGCCTTCCAACTAGCCGGAACTGCAGGTGCACGCTACCTCGCCCAGCTAATTTTTGATTTATTGTAGAGACGAGGTCTCGCCAATTTGCCCGGGTGGTTCTTGAACCACTCACCTCGGCCTCCCAAAGTGGGTCTTGAACCACTCACCTCGGCCTCCCAAAATGCTGGGATTACAGGCTGAGCCACCAAGCCCAGCAAAAAGCTACTGTTTTGATAACAAGTTTTCAAATACCCTGAGACAGAGTCCACTCCAGTATAACAGCACCTCCTCCCAAACCCACTTGGAAGATTGTCACTAAGTATGTCTTAGAGCCAAGGTCAGCCCAATGCTTGGAGGACTCAGAATACCACCTGAAAATGGACAATGTGGGTCAATTCAGGAGAAGTCCTCCCACGAGGGAAAGTAGCATTTGTGGACTGAGTGGGACCCAGCCAGCCAAGCCGATAACTAGAGCACCAACCTCAATTTCTTCCTTTTTCTTATCCCCCCCATCCCTCAGCCACCATCTCTGACGTCACTCCCTGCCTCTCCATCACAGGGACACAACTCCAGCCCTGGTCTCATGCCTGCTCTCCTGGACCAGGGTGCCTGCCAGGAACAATTCTCTAAGACATACACGGGTTATGGAGTCATGCAGACCCAAGGTTCAAATCCCAGGTTCTCACTGTGTGTTGGGATAACCAGACATCTGCCCCTGTGGGTTCCCTGTTAAGGGGAGGGATACCATGTGCTGAGCACAAAGTTTTCCAGCCTGGAGCCTGGCATTGGCATGATCGCCTCTATCACCATTGCTGTTTGCTGCCTACTAAACTGGTTGTCACTAGTACTTTCTTGCCTGGTGACCCACACTAGCACCATTATGGTCCAGGGCTTCAGTCTCATTCCAGGCTAATCTTCCCTCGGATACTCTGAATGCCTCCCACACCCCAGCACCTGCTCCCACGGGTAACCCACCTATTTCTCTCTCCTGGCTACAAACAGGCTACAGGGCCCCTCAATGCACAGATGCTACTAAAATGCACAAAAAGCCTTTCTCAGCCCCCTGTCTCCCTCTGGAACTTGCTCTCTTCCACCCTTTTCCAAAACAACCCTTTGGCAGGACTCTCCAAAGGGGCTCTCCAAGTCCCCTGAATGAGTCTGGACTTCGGGGAGGAACACGGTCAGGGTCCTCCTCCCAGTGAAGGCGCCAGGCAGAGCCACAAAATGTTGTGCATGCTGGCTGGCTCCCAGATCCTGCCACTGTGTCCTCCCTCCTCAAGGGTACCACTGTTCAACTCATGCAGCTCTCTTTGGGTAACAACTGCGTCACAGACCTAAGACCATGCACACAGATGCAAAAGCAGACAGAGCTGAGCAGTGGACACATTGTTTCACTGGTTCTGAAATGCACTGACAGTGACACCCTCAGCCAGAAACACAGACACCATCATTCATTCTGCACACACCTAATGAACACTTGCCAGGTGCCTGGCATTCATCTGGGTTTGGGATAAACTAGGAACACACAGTGGCTATGGGTTCAAGGGCACTGTGTTGGGTTGAATAGTGTGCCCCTAGAATGACCATACCCCGGGAATTTTTTTTTTTGAGTTGGAGTTCTACTCTGTCACCCAGGCTGGAGGGCAGTGGCACACTCCCGGCCACTGCAGCCTCGACCTGCTGGGCTCCTGTGATTCTTCCACCTCAGCTTGCCAAGTAGGAGGAACTACAGGCGTGCGCTACCACACCCTGCTACCCAGGAATTTTAGAATGTGACCTCCCATGGAAATAGGGTCTTTGCTGATATAAGTAAGGTAAGCATCTAAAGATGAGATCATTTTGAACTATGTTGGACTCTAAATCCAATGACCGGTGTCCTCATAAGAAGAGGAGAAGACACAAAGAAAGGAGAAGGTCATGAGAAGACAGAGGCAGAAATGGAGTGATGCAGTCACCAGTCAGTCAATGCCTGGAGCCTCCAGGAGCTGGAAGAGCTGAGGAAGGATTCTCTCTGAGAGTCTTTGAAGAGAGAGCACCCTGTAAAAACCTTGATTTCAGACTTCTAGTTCCTAAAACTATGAAAGAATAAATTAAATTTATCTTGTTGTAAGCCACCAGGTATATGACACTTCATAACAGCAGCCACAAGAAACTAATACAAACACATACAACTGTGCACGTGCACACATGCACACACACAGTGCAGGTAGAAGCACACATGAGCAATGTCTAAGTGCATGCTGGTGCGTGGTGACACACTCAACGTCACCCTCCTCCCAACCATGTACAGGGACCACTCTCTGCCCCAGAATAAACCCTGGTGACCACGATTACTGTGGAAAGAGGGCAGCTGTGGGCAGTAGATAGACTCTGTGGGGGATTGGGAGGAAGGGCAGGCCAATCCATCCTGGAGCCAAATTGCTAGGGCTGTAGATCTCCTTCTCTACATCACCTCATGCTCCATCTCCATTCCCCCATCCTGTGCCTTTCTTCATTCCAGTTTTCTCTGATCCACACATCTCCCTTCCAGTCTCCATGGCTATTGCCACTTCATCCTGGAAAATGGCTCTGGATACAGAGGGCTCCACTTCTGCACCCTTGCCTGGGGCAGCTGCACATGCAGTTCACCTGAGCCTCAGTGGATGGGGTGGGAGCCTCATCTCTGCAGGCATTTTCCCCTATGGATGGTTTCCAGATCCTCCCTAGGAGCCTATCTGGGGATGAGGAATCCAAGGGCCTTGAAGTCCAAGGAGGGCAGCTGGGACCCTGGAAAAGACTGCACTCCCTCCATCCCTTCCTCCTCCACTTTTTTCTTTCTTCCTTCCATCCATCCTTCCTTCCTTCTTTATTTCCTCTCTTCCTTCCGCTCTCCTTTTCTTCCTTTTTTCTTCTTTTCTCTCTCCCTCCCTCCATTCCTCTTTCTGCCAGGGACCTTCTTCCTCCTACCACTCACATCTGTCTCCGTTTCTATTCTTGAGGTCTCAGTTTAGATACCATCTCCTCCCAGAAGATCTCAACATCAATCCCTCACCACCACCCCACCGCACCCCCAATGCTGGGTAGCCAGGCTGGGCCGATCTGCCCCAAGTCTCAGCATTTTGGAAGAATGAGAATGAACTCTGGGATGGTGTTTTCCAGGATGTTTTTTTTCTCTCAACACATATAAGGAAAGGGATTTTGAGAGGTGTCGAAGTCTGATCCTCAGAAGAAATATCCTCTAGTGTTGCCTCTGGGAACACAATGCCCATAGAAGGCAAGGAATGAGGCCAATGTCACACAGCAGGTTCCTGTAGCAAGCCCAGGGATGGCATGGAGGGGGCCAAGATCTCCAGCTCTGCCTCTTCCTCCCCAAAAACTTGACAGAGTACATCATGACACCGTTATTAACAGCTTCTGAATCATCCAATTGTCCATGGCTCCAGAAATAGTTCAAGAAAGATCTCAGATAATGGAATTATCAGGCGTGGACTATGAAACAATAGTGCTTACTAAGAATAAAATGCAATTTTGAAAGTATCTTCAGGGAATGAGGGATTGTAAAGAATGGCAGAGCTGATTTACAAAAGAACCAAATGTCATTCTTAGAGCCAAAAATACAATTCTAATATCAGTGGAGAAGTTTAACACAGATCAGACACGATTAAAAAGAGAATTAGTGAATGGGAACAAGGGCTAAACAATTTTTTTTTTAAATGAAGCACAGAGAGGAAACCTAGAATGGAGAAGGAAAATAGGAGAGAAAAGAGGAAACACAGGAATTGTAGTGAGAAGGTCTAACTTTTGTTTAATCAGAATCTCAGAAGTAAAAAAGAGAGAATATAGGGTACATGCATTATTTGAAGAAATTATGACCAAAATTCCCCTAAAACTGTTGGGAAACAGTTATCCATGTATCCAAGAACCCCAGTGAACTGCAAGAAGAATAAATGAAGAGGAATCCACATCTTGACACATTGTTAGTAAAACTGCAGAAAAACGGAGGAAAAAAGTTTCAAAGCAGCCTAAAGGAAGTAAAGAGAAAATATACCACGGGTGCCAAAAAAATGTATACACATCTCAAGAAAGGAAAAAACTGTATAATACTCAGTATAGTCCTATAAAAAAAGATGAATACAAGTCACATTTGACTTCTGCAATTGCACATTGCTACCATGCTATCATAATCCAATTCAACTTCAAAAAGTAATACATAGACATCTCTTAAAATGTGTATGCATTTTTTGGCACCCCAGTATTCAAAGGAAAGGCAAGTAGACTAATATCTAACTTCTCAACGCCAAATCCAGAAGAGTATAAACTTTTTTCCCATATACTTAAAGTAGCTACAATTTAGATTTTTATTTCTACCCAACACATCCTTCAAAAATGAAGGCAAAATGAGGACATTTTCTGCAGAAAAAGAAAAAAAAGGGTTATTCATCAAGAAAATAAAACTAAAAGAAATATTAAAAGGCAAACTTGATGGGGAAAATGTCAATGAACATGACCAATAGAACAGAATAAGAGACACAGCCAAAAAGAGAAACTTCCAGGGTTTTTCCTGGAACCTCTGTCCCCATCTACACTGGGGGAACAGAGATGAAACACAGACACAAATATATCCTTAACTTTCTCACAAATTCAGTTATGTGCCTCAGAGGATGTTCATTATAGTGCATCTAGTCTCTCTAGGTGTTTCTATGTGTTAAATAGCAGGAGTTTTTTCAAATAATTTAGCCTTCCATATTCAAGGCTTTGAAAATCTTTATGAATCTTTATGAATCTTTATGGAAAAGTTGTCAGTTTTGTGATGCGAGAGAATATCAATTTTAATGCCATTGTGCCTGGAATGGAAATAATTTTTGTTTATAGATTTTTAAAAGTCATTCGCTGTTGTGTTAATTTGCATGCCTTTGATTATTTGCCAAAATAAGTAGTTTTCTAAGATTTTATAACCATGTTATGTTGATGAGGAAACTGAAAAAATTATAGTTAATAATAAAGACAAGGTTGGGCATGGTGGCTCACCTTTATAATTCCAGCTCTTTGTGAGGTCGAGGTAAGAGGATTGCCTGAGTTTCCAGGTTTGAGACCAACCTCAGCAAGTTGGCAAGACCTCATCTCTACAATAAATTTAAAAATTAGCTGGATGTGGTGGCACATGCCTGTAGTTCCAGCTACTTGGAAGGTTGAGGTGGAAGGATCGCCTGAGTCCAGCAGATCGAGGCTGCAGTGGCCCTGAGCATGCCACTGCACTCCAGCCTGGGTGACAGAGTATGACTCCAACTCAAAATAATAATAATAATAATAATAATAATAGCCAAATGAAAACAATTGTAGAAAAAGAAAAATTGAGGAAATTACCATCTGAAGTTCTAAAAGATATACTTCAAAAAGAAAAATATCCCAGAAGGATATACTGAAATGCAAAAATAAATCAATAAAATTTTAAATGGTAAAACCAGGCATTTATCTCATGTAAAGAAACAAATAATGCCATCTCATTGTGTATATAAAACATAGAGTGAAAATATTGAATGACAATCTGGAAGGGGAAGTGATGAGTACCAAAGCTAAAGCATTGTAAAATCCATGTATTTGGGAGGACAGAAGTCAAGATATTGTTTATTCATAGATGATGCAATAATCTACATAGAAAATCCTAATGAATCAACAAAACAACTCACTGAGACCATAAAAGAATCTGGCATAGTCAGAAGATGCAAACCTATTATACAAAAATCAAGTGTATATACTAGCAACAAACAATTGGAAAATGACATGTATAAAGTTGATAATATTTATAATGGCATCCTAAAAAAATAACATACCATGAAATAAATTTAATGAGAGAGGTGCATGAAATACATTGAAAACTATAAAACATGGTTGAGAAAAAAAATTGTAAAATCTAAACAAACTGAGAGATAACTCTGCTGATTGGTATACTCAATATTATTCAGATGTCCCTTCTCTCCAAATTGATCTATAGATTCAATACAATCCCAAAGAAATTCTGGAAAGCTTCATTTTGTAGAAATTGACAAGTTGATTCCAAAACAGTTCTAATATTTCTATGGAAATGCAAACAATCTAGAATGGTAAAAGCTATTTTATTGTTTGTTTGCTGTTGTTGTTTTTGAGTCAGTCTCACTATGCTCCCCAAGCTGGAGCATGGTGGCATGATCACAGCTCACTGCAGCCTTGACCTCCTGGGTTCAGGTGATCTACCCATCTCTGCCTCCTGAGTAGCTGGGACTACAGGTGTGGGCCCCCCACCACACCTGGCTAATTTTTGTTTTTGTTTTATTGTTTGTAGAGACGAGCTCTCTCTATATTGCCCAGGCTAGATTTGAACTCCTCGGCTCAAACAGTCCTCTCATCCTGGCCTCTCCTAAGTGCTGGGATTACAGGCATGAGCCACTGCACCTGGTCTTAGCAAAAGCTATGTTTTAAAAGAAGAACAAAGTTGGAGTACTTTCACTGTTTGACTTCAAGGCTTCTTTAAGAGTGATGTCAGCAAAATGATGGAATAGGAGGTCCCCTGCTTGGACTCCCCCACAACAACAATAATTTCTCAGCCATCCACAGAGCAAAGTGCCTTCATTGGAGAGCGGGGATTCAAGTAGTAGTAAAGTCCCAAGGCGCCCAAGACATAGAAAGTTTGTTTTGAGATGGCAGGCTCACACTCAGGGGTGGCTGGCAGACCCACTGATCTTGGTCCTGGCTCAAAAGTTGGGCAAGGCCCTACTCTGTGGAGGGTTTAGCTATGGCCCCAATTAGCCTTGACCCTTCTGCCAAAATCATCTGCCAAGAGAGGTCTAGACAATGGACAGACAGGTCCACTGACATAGGTCTCAGCTGTGGACCTGAAAATTGCCCTGTAACTTGGCTCCATCTCCCTTCAGCTATGGTCTTTGTATTTTTCATTTTATTTTATTTCAATAGCTTTAGGGGGTACAAATAGTTTTTGGTTACATAGTTGCATTGTATAATGGCGAAGAAGTCTGGGCTTTAAGTGTGCCTACCACCACCACCTGTGCACATTGTACCAGATAGGTGATTTTTTTTGTCCCTCCACTTCCCCCCCCACCCCACTTTTGAGTCTCCAATGTCCATTATACCATTCTCTAGGCCATTAAAATTCTTAGTTCAGCTACCACTTCTAAGTGAGAAGATGTGATGTTTGATTTCTGTTCCTGTGTTATTTCACTTAGGATGATGCTTTCCAATTCCATCCAAGTAGCTGCAAAAGACATTATTTCATTCTTTTTGATGGCTGAATAATATTCCATGGTGTATATATATATCATATTTTCATTATCCACGTATTGGTTGATAGGCATTTAGGTTGGTACCACATCTTTGCAACTGTGAATTGTGCTGCAACGAACATGTGAGTGCAGGTGTCTTTTTCATATAATGGTCCTATTCCTTCATGGAGATGTTTTGGCTGTGGTTTTTTTGTCTGTTTGCTTTTATAATCAGTATTTTTTATCATGATATTGTGGGGTACAGTTAAGGGTTAGGTATACAAATATGCTTTGTTCAGGTACCCTTGTTGATAAGAGGTGTCTCCCCGTCCCCAGACAGATATTGACTACCATTAATTCCATCTCCCTTCCCTTCCCCCACCATAGTTTCCCACCACTGTCAGTCATTTTCTTATAGTATTACGTTGGATGTTCAAGGCTCACTATATGAGTGAGAGCATGTGATACTCAGATCTTTGTTTCTGTGAGAGGTCACTCAGTATTATAGATTCTAGTTCCATCCAGGTTGCTGCAAAATTCATGATTTTGTTCTTTTTTATGGCTGCATAGTATTACATCGTGTATATGTACCACATTTTTAAAATCCAATCCTCTTTTGATGGACAGCATGGTTGCTTCCAGGTTCCTGCTATTGTGAACAATGCTGCGATAAACATACATGTGCAGGTATCTTTTTTATAGAGTGATTTGAGTTCAACTGGGTAGATTCCCAGTAGGGGGATTGCGGGGTCATATGGGAGGTCGACATTTAGAGCTTTTAGAAATCACCATACTGTTTTCCACAGAGGTTGCACCAGTTTGCACTCCCACCAACAGTGTAGAAGTGTTCCGTTTTTGCCACACCCTCTCCAGCAACTCTTATTTTTTGAGTTATTGATAGTGGCCATTCTGACTGGAGTTAGGTGGTATCTCAGTGTGGTTTTGATTTGCATCGCCCTGATGATTAGTGAGGTTGAACATTTCTTCATGTGTCTGTTGGCTGCTCGGATATCTTCCTTTGAGAAGTGTCTGTTCATATATTTTGCCCATTTTATAATGGGTTGTTTGTTTTGTTTTGTTTTTCAGCAAATTTGAGTTCCTTATAGATCCAAGATGTTAAGCCTTTGTCAGGCCTGGAGTTGGCAAATACTTTTTCCCAGTCTGTGGGCTGTATCCCAGCTCTCTTGATGGTTTCTTCGGCTTTGCAGAAGCTAGTCAGTTTAAGGAGGTCCCAATTGTCTATCTTATCTCTTATGGCCTGTGGGTTTCAGGTTTTGTTCAGGAATTGACTGCCAGTTCCAATTTCCATGAGTGTATGTCCTTCATTTTCTAAGGTTCTTATGGTTTGAGGTTTTACATTTAGGTCTCTGATCCATTTAGAGTTAATTTTTTTGTATGGGGATAGATAGGGGTCCTGTTTCAATCTTCTGAATGTGGCCAGCCAGTTTTCCCAGCACCATTTACTGAATAGGTTCTCCTCTCCCCAGTGGTAGGTGGTAGAGGTTTTGTTGAAGATGAGTTGGTTGAGAAACTGAGGTTTTGCTTCTGGAATCTCAATTCTATTCCATTGCTTTATATGCCTGTTCCTGTACCAATACCAAGCTGTTTTGATGATTGTAGCTTTATAGTAAAGTTTAAAGTCTGGTAATGTGATACCACCTGCTTTTTTTTTTTTTTTGCTGAGGATTGTTCTGGCTATTCTTGGTCATTTGTGTTTCCGTATGAATTCCTATGTTGTTTTTTCTAGGTCTGAGAAGAATGTTGCTGATAATTTGATGGGTATTGCATTAAATCTGTAGATTGCCTTAGGTAGGATGGACATCTTCACAATGTTGATTCTTCCAATCCATGAGCATGGGATGTTTTCCCACTTGTTTGTGTCATTTTTGATTTCTTTGAGCAGTGTTTTGTAGTTTTCATTGTAAGGGTCTATCACGTTTCTGGTTAGGAAGATGCCAAGGTATTTCATTTTTTTTGTGGCTATTGTCAATGAAATTGTGCTTTTTATTTGGGTTTCTGTTTGTTTATTGTTGGTGTAAAGAAATGCAATTGTCTTTAGCACATTTATTTTATATCCCGAGACTTTGCCAGTCCTTTATCAGTGTAAGGAGGTTTTTGACAGATTCTTTTGGGTTTTCAAGGTACACAATCATGTCATCTACAAAGAGAGGTAACTTGACTTCCGCTTTACCTATTTGGATACCCCTGATTGCCTTCTCTTCTTCTCTGATTGCTTTATTAGCTGTGGTTTTAAATTAGTCCTATTTGCACAAGCACCCAGGGGAGACTCTTCCATCTATGACACATACAATCTTGCAGGCCTCCATCCCACAGCAGAGATGAGGTCTCACTCTGTCTGTCACCCAGGTTGGAGTACAGTGGTGTGATCATAAATTACTGAATTCTGAACCTGTGGGCTCAAGCAATCCTCCTGCCTAAGCTGCTGGAGTATCTGGGACTACAGGTACACACCACCATGCCCAATTTTTTTTTTGAGAGAGAGAGAGAGAGAGAGAGACAGGGTCTCCCTATGTGCCTAGGCTTGTCCCAAACTCTTGACCTCAAGGAATCCTCTTACCTTGGCCTCCCGAAGTCCTGGGATTACAGGTGTGAGCCACCATGTCCAGCCTCAAGCTTCTCTTGACTGTTGTCTGGAAGCAATCATCCCAGCATAGGGAACTGCAAGAATTCTTGTCTGCTGGTGCCACTGGGTTGGACTTGCTGACCTCAGTCTCACAGCATATCCTAAAGCAGTTCTACCTAAAGCTTGGCTCCAGGCCTTCTCAGGTGTGGCCTGGAAACAATTCTGCCAAGCTAGGTAGGTTTTTACCAGGAAAGAAGCCCAGAGCAGGATTGCCAACCTCTGATTCACAGGGGATCTTCAAATATCCCTGGGTCTCAATCCTGGCTCTCTCAGCTGTGGACTGAGAGCATTTCTGCCTATCTAGGAACCTTGAGGAAGGCATGTCTGGCAACTTCCCTGGAGGCTGACTCACTGACCTCAGTCAGATTGTGGACTTTGAAATCGCCCTCTACATTGGCTTCAGCCCCTTTCAACTGTGGTCTAACAACAGGCCTGCCCACCCTGGAACCTTCCAGGAGACATGCATGTATGTGATCCCAGAGAAAGGTAAGATCCAAAATATATAAGGAACTCAATAACACAAAAACTAATAACCTGCTTTTGAAATGGCAAAAGACCTGAATTTACTTTTCTCAAAAGAAGTCATACGTGTGGCCAAAAGGCACATGGAAAGGTGCTCAGCATCACTAATCATCAGAGAATGACACATCAAAACCACAATGAGACATCATCTCACACCTGTTAGAATGGCTATTATTTAAAAACAAGCAATAACAAGTGTTGGCAAGGTTGTGGAGAAAAGGGAATCCTTGAACACTGCTGGTGGGAATGTGAACTGGTACAGCCACTATGGAAAACAGTATGAAGATTCCTTGAATAATTAAAAGAGAACTACTGGCTGGGATCGGTGGCTCAGCCTGTAATCCCAGCACTTTGGGAGGCCGAGGTTAGTGGATTGCCTAAGACCGCAAGTTCGAGACCCACCTGGGCAACTTGGTGAGACCTCATCTCTACAATAAATAAAAAATTAGCTGGGCGTGGTAGCGCACGCCTGTAGTTCCGGCTATTTGGAAGGCTGAGGAGGAAGAATCGCTGGAACCCAGCAGGTCAAGGCTGTAGTGGCCAGAAGAGTGCCATTGTATTCCAGTCTGGGTGACAGGGTGAGACTCTAACTCAAAAAATAAATAAATAAATAAAACTATCATATGATCCAGCAATTCCTTTTCTGGGTATACACTCAATTGAAATAAAACCAGTACCTCATACAGATATCTGCACTCCCATGTTTATCGCAGCATTAGTCACAATAGTCAAGATGTGGAAACAACCTAAGTGTTTATCAACAAATGAGTGGATAAAGAAACACACACACACACACACACACACACACACACTGGAATATTATCCAGCCTTAAAAAAGAAAGATATCCTGCTATTTGCAACAATATGGATGAACCTGAAAGACATTAAACTAAGTCAAATGAACCACTTAGCTTAAGCAAAATACCGCATGATCTCTCATATATGTGAAATATTTTAAAAAGTCAAATAGATAGCACACTTCATCAACAAGGGTACCTGCATAACGAACATTTGTATGCCTAACCCTGAATTATATCCCACATCTTTAAAACAAAAAATTTAAAAGAAAAGAAAAGAAAAGAAAGAAAGAGTAAAATGATGGCTACCAGAGGCAAGGAAGGTGGAATCGGGGAGATATAGGTCAAAGGTTACAAGGTTGTGGTTTTTTAGGAGTAATTAATCTTTAAAAAAAGAGATAACAATGTGAGGTGACCAATATCTTAACTGGCTTGATTGTAGTAATCATTTATATGTTAATTTATACTGTGGAATCTAAAAAAGTCAGACTCATAGTAGCGAGTAGAATGATGGTTTCCAGAGGAATAATGAGAGAAAAGAATGATAAAAAAAAAAGTCAAGAAAGCATAGTGGACCTAAGGGTCACCACTATAAAAATACATAAATTGTGGGGTAACTGAAGGAGAAGAGGAGAAGAGAGAGAGAAAGGGGCTGCCAAGGTAGTTAAAGAAAGACTAGCTGGACACTTTCCAAATATTGGGAGCAATATGAATATCCAGATGTATGAAACTCAAAAGATCCTATTAAAAATTAACCCAAAGATGTATACTCTGAGACATATTATAATCAAACTGTCAAAATTCAAGGATGAAGAGAGGATCTCGAAAGCAGCAAGGGTAAAGAAACTTGTCACACACAAGTGAACCAACACAAATCTTTCAGCAGATTAATCAAAAGAAACCTTGCAGGTCAGGAGGAAGTGTAATTAAGTATATTCAAAGTGTTGGGGGGAAAATCTGCCAACCAAGAATATTACAACTGGCAAGATTTTTTGTTTTTGAAAACAGGATTCATTGAGAGAACAGAAATGCTCCCACAGTGGGAGGGGACCTGAGGGGGTTGCCCACTTTTTTTTTTTTTGAGTTGGAGCCTCAACCATGAGCATGCCCAGGCTGGAGTGTAGTGGCATGCTCATGGCCACCCCAGCATCGACCTGCTGGGCTCAGGTGATCCTTCTGCCTCAGCCTTTCAAGTAGCTGGAACCACAGGTGTGTGCTACCATGCCCAGCTAATTTTTTATTTATTTATTGCAGAGATGAGGTCTCGCCAAGTTGTTCAGGTTGGTCTCGAACTTGTGGGCTCAGGCAATCCACTTGGCCTCCCGGTTTCTGAGATTACAGGATGAACCACCACACCCAGCCAGCAAGCTTTTGAAATGAAGGAGTGATAAAGACATTCCCAGAAAAACAAAAACTGAGGCAAATCATAACCATCACATCTGCCTCACAAGAAATGCTAAACAGAGTTCTTCAAGTGGAAGTGAAGGCAACTAAACCATAACATGAAAACATGTGAAAGTATAAAATTCTTGGGTAAAGATAAATATATAGTCAAATTCAGAATATTGCATTGCTGTAATGGTAGTGTGTAAATCACTTATAACTTTAGTATAAATGATAAAAGACAAAAGTATTGACCCATCAAGCCCCCTATTGGGAATATACCTGGAGGAACTCAAGTCATTCTACCATAAAGACACCTGCATATGCATGGTTGTTGCAGCTCTATTCACAATAGCAAAAACATGGAACCAACCAGGCTGCCCATCGAAGCTGGACTGTATTAAAAAATGTGACACATATACACAATGGAATATTATGCAGCCATAAATAAGGACAAACATATGAACTTTGCAGCAACTTAGACGAATTTAGAATCTATCATACTCAGTGATCTATCTCAGAAACAAAGAATGGAGTACCATATATTCTCACTTATAAGCAGACCTGGAACAATTATCATAATACTACAAGAGAGGAATTGACAGTAGCAAAAAACTGCCAGGGGAAATGGGGGTAGGATTGGCAGTCAAGGGAAACTGCCAGGGGCGGAAGGGGCACACCTCATCAACAAAGGTACCTGCATAATGAACCTTTGAATAACTAACCTAAATTGTACACCACATCTTTAAAATAAAAAAAAATTAAAAAAGACAAAAGTATGAAAAATAACTACAGCTACATTAACTTGTTAACATATATTCAATATAAAATTATGCCAACTGTGACAGTTAAAGTCTAAAAACAGCCAAGGCAATCTTAAACATGAAGCAGATAGCAGGCGTTTAAGTCAGTTATCAAGACAAACTATAGCAATTGTGAAAGTAGGCTCTTCAAGTGTGGCAGAAAAATAGATAGATGGAGCAAAGCAGAGAGTCAAAGATAAAAAGTATGGCTGCCTTAAAAGTAAGGGAGACATTGGATAAAATTGAGGAAATCATGAACTTGAATAAATGGTGTGGAGTCAAAGATGTGGGAAACAAACAAATAAAAGACAAGTGTAATCCATTAACATTTATAGTAATTACTCTCTTTTTTTTGAGTTGGAGTCTCACTCTGTCACCCAGACTGGAGTGCAGTGGCATGCTCCTGGCCACTGCAGCCTTGACCTGCTGAGCTCCAGTGATCCTTCTGCCTCAGCCTTCCAAGTAGCCGGAACTACAGGCGTGCGCTACCACACCCGACTAATTTTTTATTTTATTGTAGAGACGAGGTCTCGCCAAGTTGCCCGGGTGAGTCTTGAACCCGCAGGGTCAGGCAATCCACTCACCTTGGCCTCCCAAAGTGCTGGGATTACAGGCTGAGTCACCGAACCTGGTCAGTAAATACTCTTTATAGGAGATTTGTTTCATCTTTTCATCTTTTTGTATATTTTGTATGCTTTACCCAATTTTATTTTTCCTCTTGTACTTCTTTCCATTGAAAATGGAGAGAAATTCATATGCCAATCCTAATTCATCAATCATCATGGAATAGTGTGCATTCTTAAATGATATGAAGACTATGGAGAAGGACGTAAAAATATGCATGCCATGTACAACATGGTCACAATTGTACTGATGTTTTATAAGGCCAAGTTTTTAGTGATAAAGCATTAGAATCAATAATAGGTAGAGGAAGGAATTTTAGGCCTTGTTTCTACTCCAACTAGTAGATGTGAAGATTGTTTGTGATGCGCAAGAACCATGTCTTCATGTTCTTCACTGAACAATTGTGTAGTTCCTGGCAAATTTTATTTCGTCCCCTATGAGAAAAAGGTAGCACAATGGCTATAATCCTCATAAAACCTTGGCTCTTGAAAAACTTTTTAGTTTGTTTTTATGCCTCCTAGCTCTTTAAAGGGATTTATTTCATGCTGGTTACCTCACCACTCATGCCACTCATCACTTGTGGACAACATAGCAAAACCTCAGCTCTACAAAAATAAATAAATAAATAACCTACTCAGGCATGGTGGCGCACAATTCCCAGAGGCTCTCCCAGCGCTTACTATGGTGCTTCAGCTACAATGACCTCATATGTAAGTCTTGCCCAGAGTATACAGGATAATGTGAAGGGTAATTTGTTTTTGTTTGGAATTTTATAGCATAAAGATAGGATAAGACCTCTTCCCACCATGTTGTCTTTTGACATGTTAAGGCTATAATCTCTTTATAGAATGTGATTTCTTTCAGCGTTGGCCTTTACACATCAGCACCAGAAGAAAACATAGATGAGGGCTCCGTGAGCAGCGTTAGAGCAATCTCATTGTGAAAAGAATATCCAGGCTAGGTGTAATGCCTATAATTCCAGCAGTTTTGGAGGCCAAAGTGGGCAGATTGCTTGAGCCCAGGAGTTCAAGACCAGCCTGGATAATGTAGCAAAACCTTATCTCTATAAAAATAAATAAATAAAAAACTTGCCCAGGCATGGTGGCACACACCTGTAGTCCCAGCTACTCAGGATGCTGAGGTGGAAGAATAACTTGAGCCCAGGAGACTGACTGTCATCAGTTGTGATTATTGTGATCAAGCCACTGCACTCCAGCCTGAGTAACAGAGTGAGACCCCCAATTCCAAATAAAAATAAAAATAAAAATCCATTCCTCATCTGGTGGAGCCAAAATCAAAACCAGAAAACCAGAAATGTGATACATCCATTGGAGGCAAGAGCGTACATGCCCTGGAAAGGTCCAATGGGATTGCAGAGGAATCATGTGAAAAATACTTGAAGGAGAGAGGCATGGCTCCCTTTGGAGGAGTTGCTGGTAAGTAGTACAGAGCCTGCAGCCATACTGTGGACGACCATACTGAAGGCCAGTGTCAGAAGGTGCACAAGCAAAAGAATTCTTGTCACCCTCCATGCCCACAGTGCAGACTGCAGACCGAGGATGACACCAGAAAATGAACAAAATCAGACACACAGATTCACACAAATTCATACCCAAGGTGGTTGTTGATTCATCTGTGTGCCAGAGCCCTGAACTCAGTGTGGGGCCATGTTAAGTGACCCCCATATTGATGCATCAGCACCACCTGGTGCCAAATCCCAGTTGCTCCCATAAAAAAAAATGCATGCCAATGGGGCACAGGTGTGAAGCGCAGATCTATCTGGGACTTCTGGTCAACCCCGTGTATGGGTTTACGTGTCAAAATTACCTAGAAAGGAGATACAGAGAGTAAGACTGATTGGCAAATGCCAGGTATCAGAGGAGACATTGAAATGTTTTTGGTAGGTGTTCTCCTAGCTTTGCTGAGAAGCAAAACTGAGCAGAAGTAGAGAAGTCAGTGGGCACCTTCCTAAGGCCCCTAAAGCACCCCTTCTCGGCCCTGACAGTACCTCCTATATCTGGAAGACGGTACAGGTAAGTGAGAGAAAGGCAGAGAGGACAGAAAAGGATCTGCCTCCTTCAGTGACCACCCCAGGACACCTTGACCTCCTGGGCTGCCGAGGGCGTTGTCTCAGTGCATGCCATACGCTCCTGGAGCAGAGTCTAAAGCTTGAACACCTTGCCGGGTTCCACAGAGAGCTCTGGAAGGATTACTGGTTGTAAAAATAAGGGTAATAAACCACACAAGTGAAGAAAACAAACATATAAATAGCTATACATACATAAACAGCTATATTTTAAGATGAAAAATTATTCCTGCTAGAGTTTACTTATGCAAATATGACAAATGGAAGCATATATATTTATTCACACTCCACCCCATCTTTGAGAAAATGTTGCGGAATATACTCACTGTTCTGGGTCTTACTCTCTTACTTAGTATCATATTTTGCCTTGTTGGACATGTGTGTGTTCACAGAGAAAGTAAGATGCATTTTAAACAATCCCCCTTCCTTGATTTTACAGCTGGTTAAGTTTGAGGTCCACTGCCTTAGACTATCTACCTTCTGATGTTCCGTAAAGCAGGGGTCCCCAATCCCCAGGCTGTAGACCAGTACCGGTTCATGGCCTGTTAGAAACCAGGCCACACAGCAAAAGATGAGTAGCAGGTGAGCAGAGCTCTGCCTCTCATCAGACCAGCCATGGCATTAGATTCTCATAGGAGCGCGAAAGGTATTGTCAACTGCGCATGCAAGGGATTTAGGTTGCCCGCTCCTTATGATAATCTAGTGCCTGATGACCCCTCTCCTCCTCTTTACCATCCATGGAAAAATTGTCTTCCACGAAAGAACCAGTGCTGTAAAGGAACAGGCCATGGGTGTCTGTGTGTGTGTGTGTGTGTGCATGTGTGTGCGTGTGTAGCTCTCCTAAGCTGGGGCTTTCAAACAGAGACTGTCAGGGATGCAATATGTGGGCAGCTTATGGCTCACCTTTTTACTGGGTGGGAGGCTAAACTCCATGGGCTGTCCTACTCCCAGCCCCAGGACAGCAGATGTCTTTTGCAAGAATTTACCTGTGAGCCATGCCCAATACCTGGCAACTTTTCAATGGCTCCTGTTGCTGTTTCTCCATTGAAAACTCTCTAGATTCAGACCTTTTCAAAGGTTCCTGTTGCTGTTTCTCCATTGAAAATTCCCTGTGCCCAGAAGGGTACTCATCTCCTTGTCAACAGCAAAATCAAGTAGATGGTGAGGACAGGCTGGACCTTTAACACTCTTCTCCTAGACAGTGCAAGGTCATGACTGTCCTCTGCAAGATACAGCTTCAACCCCATATCTAGCCTATACAGCAGCAATTGTAACAGCAAAACCAACGAGTAGCCCTACTGAGCTGTTAGTCTGCCTTGTGGTATTTTACATGCATTATCTCTTTTATTTATTACCACAATCTTGCGTGGTGGGTGATACTGAAACTCTCATATACAGAAATGGAGTGCAACTCAGTGGTGTAGGGAGCACAGCATGAGGCTGGGTGGTCTGAGTACACAGTCTGTCTCCACCAGCTGTGTGGCTTTAGGCAGTCCCTTGAATATCTTCCAGACTTGATTCTTCATCTGTATAATGAGAAACAAATGGCAAATATACTTAAAGGACTTAAAACAGGTTCAGTGACATATTGGCAGCCATCATTTCTGTCCTGTGTTAATCCGAGGCACATAGTAGGTCCACAGTAAGCTGAACTCTTCCAGTCATGGGGGACTCTTTCTTCTGTGTCTCCAGGACCCTGTCTGGTTTATCAAACTTTGGTTTTTCCCCAGACCCCGATGTGGCTGGATCTGCCAGCAGGTGGGTTCTGCCCCCACAGAGGGGGAGGAGATTCTAGAGGCACACCACCAACCTACTGAGAGCTCTAGGGCTAGCCACTTGAATCCCCTGGCCAACTGAGTTGGAGATGATAGTGGTGGTGGGGGAGAGGAAGATTTATGTTCTTTTCATTTTACCTGTGTCAGGAGAACTGTCTTCTCCCTACCCTTCCTCACATGAGTCCATCTCGCAGGGAAATTCTGGAAAAGATTCATGGGAGCACTAGTGCTGTTGGGTGGACATCCCAGGTGTAGGAGGAGGAACCAGTGGTGATACAAGAGCCTCAAGATATTTACCCTCTGGAACCTCTATGCTGCCTGGAATTCCAACATTGCAAATGCCTATCAATGAAATTCCAGGAAGATGGCTGTGGGGGGTGGGGGAGGAGTAGGTAAGTCTGTGTGTGTGCCAGGATGAGTGTGCATGTGTGTGGGAGTGCAAGTGTCTGTCTGAACGGGAACTCAGGGATGGGTGACCAAGGCTATCCTGGTGGAGTGGTTGAACCCCAGGGCTTCCCATGGGGCAGGGGTCAGCACCATCTTCTGATACTAGCAGGGCCCTCCTTGGGAGGAAGCCACAGGGAGTGGCTGCCAACTGGCACCTAGCCTCCCACCATTACCAGGGACTGTGGTATCTGACAGGGAGGGAGCTGTCATATCCCCTTCCACACATAGATGGAGCCACAAACGCAAAAGACTGAGCAGCCAGTGGGGAGCCAGAAACCGGGAGCCCCAGGGCAGACAGAGGCGGCTGGGTTGGCACTGGCAGCAGATGCTATAGCAGGAGCCCAGTGTGGGAAGAAGGCTGAGACCCACTGGAGGAGGCTGTGCTGGCACTCTGCCATCGTCCTAAAGCTTGGGTAGAGAAATGCACTGGGGTGCCCACCATGGAGAAGCAGATGGTTCCTTGAGACCAGGGGTGAACCTCACATCTCTCTGGGGTTGTTCGTCATGAACCCAGAGGGTGTCTCCCCACTGCACAAACTCAGGAGGGACATGTGGGTGCTGGGTAAATAATTCCAGTTGCTCCATCTTCCCCCTCCCTCCTCCCAGCAAGTCACAGAGGGCAAAAGGTGTGCACTAAAAGGAGGATCCAGCCTGGGAAGGGAAGTGGTGAATACTAAACTGATTCAAATGCCCATGTATTAATATGGCAGAGGGAAAGGGCTTGGACTTGAGGGTCTAAAACACTTGGGTTCCTGTGAGCCCTGCAACTTAGGCTAGAGCATCTCTGAGCCTCAGTTTGCTCATCTGTTAAGTGGGCATCTTCACTCTTCAGGATGCTTTCATGTAGTCCCAGAGCTCTGGCTCAGAGAGCCGAGGAGAGGATAGTGGGAAAGGTGTGGGCATTGTGATTCAGGTAAGCAGGTGTACTTTACAGAGAGTCCCTGGCATAATGTAAGTACACATTGTGGAGAGTACCTGGCACATAGCAGGCATGCTTTATGTCAGGTACTTTACACAGAGTAGGATTTCTTTATATAGAACGTCCAACACACAGAAGGAACCTTTTATGTAAAGCATCTGGCACACAGTAGGTGTGCTTTATGTAGAGTACTTGGCACACAATAGATATCCTACAATATTCCTACTGTCTGACATGCAGTAGGAATATTTTCCATACAGTCTTTTACACAGAGTAAATAGTCACATACAACAGCTCAGGGGCTAGTTGTCAGCCCCTTCCCTTCACTTCCTTTTTGGATTCACTCTTTTTTTTTAAGAAACAATGTATTTTACTTTTCTGACACCACAGCTCTGGAGAGTGGTTTTATACCAAATTTAATGGAGGTTACACAGAACTTTTTACACTTGGAAGGGGGAGGAAAGGGAAGGAACCACAAAATGTAAAACAAAAACAGAATTCTGGATAGCTTTAACATCTCTTCCACTCCCACACGAATAGAATGCATGTGGGACCTCCTAATAAAAGAAGAACAGAAAGCAAGGTGGGCAGGGAAGGGTATGTTGGGGGAAGAAAAAGACTAAGGGGAAAAAAGATGAGAAAGCTTCCCAAGGACCGACCTTCCCCTCCCAGAACAAGTAGTTGGCTCAGCATGGAAGATGAGGCTTTGCTAGATTTATTTCCCAAAATAACACTGCATTATTGCAGCTACCAAGGGAAAAAAGAGAGAAGGGAAGCAGGGATCACCAGCAGGAGGTACAAGGGGAGGAGACACATTCCCCAGGAGACCAGGAAAAATGGGAGAAAACAAGAGGAAAAAATGTGACCACGGTGTGTTGATATACTGGGAAAGACAGACAGTGCTGAAGAGGACTTGAACTACAAAACAGATGTTCTCAGTCCAAAGCAATCTACAGATTTAACGCAATACCCATTAAATTACCAGCAGCATTCTTCTCAGAACTGGAAATGACAGTGCAGGAATTCCTATGGAAACAAATGACCTCAAATAGCCAAACAATCCTCAGCAAAAAACAAAACAAAAACAAAGTGGGAGATATTACACTCCCAGACTTTAAACTTCATTACAAAGCTACAATAATCAAAACAGCCTGGTATTGGTACAAGAACAGGCATATAGACCAATGGAACAGGATAGAGATTCCAGAAGCAAAAACCTCAATTTCTTAATCAAAACCTCTTTGACAAAGCCTCCACCACCAACCACTGGAGAGAGGAGAACCTATTCAGTAAATGGTGCTGCGAAAACTGACTGGCCACATGCAGAAGATTAAAACAAAACCTCTACCTACCACTATACACAAAAATCAACTCTAAATGGATCAAAGACCTAAAGGTAGAACGTCAAACTATAAGAACCTTGGAAAATGCAGGAGACACCCTTATGGAAATTGGAACTGGCAACCAATTCCTGATCAAAACTCCATGTGCCTATGCCATAAGAGATAAAGACAAGTGGGACTTTGGTGGTAGCTGGCCACGGAGGCCCACTGAGCATTAGTGATCGGGGAGGGCTGTTGACCCCAAGACCACTAGGATGTGCTCGGGAGCCATAGACACCAGTCCCTCCCTTTTTAATATTTGGCATATTTAACCAGAAAGAACTCTGATGATCAAAGCATGAGGCTCTGAAACTACAACAGACATGGTTAGCTTTGAAAATTCATTGCTCCCGTTTCTCCCAGACTGCGGTTTTGGCCCTTATATAAGCTGTTCAAATTCAGGTCACATTCAAGAGCCTTAATATAATTGCAAGCCCTTTTTTGTATTAGAATCCAATGTTTAAGTTTAGTATAGATATATAGAGAATAAGATTTTAGAGTAGCCATTTTGTTAAGAGATTGTAATCAGCTGTTCCGATAAGTGGCCCACCATGTACTTTGGACTGGGCTACATTCCTAAGAACTCAGCCTGTATCCTGGACTGGGCCACATCCTTTCAAAACTGGCTCTAGCTATAATTGGTGTAAGGTTTTTAGTCTAGTAGAATTGAGTTAAGCTTATACAATACACTTAGAAGAATTGTAGGATAGGCACTTTTAATATTATAGTGTCTAAGTCTTAGGTTAGTGATTATTTAGGGTATTTGCTTTCACAGAATAGAATGCTGTGTTGAAGAGAGCCCGGCGTGATCTTTGGACTGGGCCACACTCTTTAGGAATCGGTATAAGCTGTATTTGCTCAGAGTTGTCATAGTAACCATGCAGTTGGAACTTTAGCATAGTAGCTAGAGCCAGTTTTGAAAGGATGTGGCCCAGTCCAGGATACAGGCTGAGTTCTTAGGAATGTAGCCCAGTCCAAAGTACATGGTGGGCCACTTATC
>CAUYQG010210903.1:0-19156 GCA_963574415.1 Tarsius wallacei | reverse complement strand
AAAAAAAAAAAAATTAACCTTTTTTTTTTTTGAGTTGGAGTCTCACACTTGCCATCCAGGCTGGAGTGTAGTGGCTGCTCCCGGCCACCGCAGCCTCGACCTGCTGGGCTCCGGCGATCCTTCCACCTCAGCCTTCCAAGTAGCTGGAACTACAGAGGCGCGTGCTATCACGCCCAGCTGATTTTTTGATTTACTGTAGAGATGAGGTCTCGCTAAGTTGCCTAGGCAGGTCTTGAACCCGCGGGCTCAGGCAATTCACTCACCTCAGCCTCCCAAGGCGCGGGATTACAGGCTGAGCCACCGAGCCCGGCTCCACCTGCATTTTCATAGCAAACAAAGAAATGACAGTTATGCAAACTTTCTGACATCGATAGTGGGAACTAGAGGAAATACCTTTGAGCTTTTCCAACACCCTCTCTTGTTCAAATCAAAACAACAAGACTTCTTGGCATAAGCTTTCCCAAGTATCTTGCCAAAGCAAATCGATCCAAGAACATAAGCCAGAAGAGCTATCTGCTAAAAAGTACTCCATACCTGCTTGTATCGCCTCTTCTGAATATACTGTAACCACAGTTTGATACACTTGTTTAGCAATGTTATTCTGAAATAAAACAAAGAACACCAAGGTACTGCCCATTCTCACCTTCAGTTTTTCAAAATTTTAAGACAGGTAAATCTGGGTATAGATACTTCTTGAGAGTTAAAGGCACTCCATGGGCTTATTAGTTTCAAACATTCTAGGAGAGAGGGAAATAAAAACCTGCTATCTACCATGAAATCTGCCAATCCTTGACTTTGGACTGTGGCTTGCCTAAAAACATTGGCAACTTTCTTGTAAGCCTAATTAGATCACCAAGCACAGCATCTCTGGAACACAGGAAATATATATGAAATCCCCCACATATCCTGAACTTTCTGGTTTTATGGCCAAACTCTGGGGCTTATTTAGGTCTATGACATATTCCCTTTCATACTTGGTTTTATAAACCAGGATTTGGTATAATATACCTTGATAATTCTGAATTGAGTCAGCTAAATATTGGAAATATTGGGATTCTCACTGACTCATCAAAAATGCCAAAAAAGGCCATGCTCAGTGGCTCATCCTATAATCCCAGCACTTTGGGAGGCTGAAGCAAGTGGATTGCCTGAGCCCGCGGGTTTGAGACCAGCCTGGGCAACTTGGCGAGAACTTGTCTCTAAATAAAAAAAAAATTAGCTAGGCGTAGTAGTGCGTGCCTGTAGTTCTGGCTACTTGGAAGGCTGAGGCAGAAGGATCACTGGAGTCCAGCAGGTCGATGCTGGGGTGGCCATGAGTGTGCCATGGCACTCCAGCCTGGGTGACAGAGTGAGACTCCAACTCAAAAAAAAATGCGCCCCCAAAAAACTGGACCCGTAACTATGTACATTACATTGATTATACTGTGGGGAGGCAAGGAGAACGAAAGGGAGGTTATAGTGAACATTTCTGGCAGCAAGACAGTTAACCCAGAGTGGTTACCTCTAAGGACTAAGATTAAAGACATATAGGGAGGGGGCCAGGACGCTTTAATTTTTTATGTTATACCTTCCTTACTATACATTCAGAGTTTTCCTCCCAGATATGTAACACTTTTATTTATTTAACTGACTCACTAGCTCTAAAATATTGAGGACAAGCCAGGTTCAGTGGTGTAAGACTACAGTCCCAGCTATTTGGGAGGTTGAGGTGAGAGGATAGCTTGAGCCTATGAGTTCCAGACTATAGTACACTATGATGAGGTAGGTGAATAACCACTGCACTCCAGTCTGAGCAACACAGCAACACTTCATATCAATCAATCAATCAAATACTGAGGCCACTCCCTGCACCCTTCAGGATGAGTCACAAATACTCCTGAACCCTTCTCTTTGACACTAACAATGCGTGAATTCTAAAATGTGAACGTCTCAATGCCTGAAGGGGTGGGTGGTAAGCTACCAGGCACCTAATTCAGACTACAGTTGCCAAGAACCAGTACAAATATTCTCATTCTACCTCTCATCTGATCAGCCAGAAATAAAATTCAGGAACCACTGGTTTATAGCAGGTCCTCCACCCCAAAAGGCCCTTCTGAATGTACCACACTAATGTGTGGAAGGGTAAGTGGTCAGTCCTGAAAAACACTGAAAGTCTCAAGGTGTCCCTGGTGAGCCAGAAGGACGGAGGAAGAGTCCCTACCTGTAGTGGTCCCAGGCAGCATACAGTAAGGGGAGCTGCTCTCTTTCCTCCCTCTGCTCAATCTGAGACTGCCAGAGGCCCCAGAACCTGCGTAGCAGCTGAAGCAAGACAGGGAGGAATGGAAAATTACTAAGGTGAAAGGCAAAATAGTGAATCCTTACTCCAACAGACTGTGAGCTTCCCCAAAGGATGAATTACCTCTATCTGGAGCAGCCAACATACAATGGGCTTGCAAAATAATTATGGCTGAACTATAGAGCTATTTTGGACCAACATAAAAGGTAAAAAGATAATGCTTTCAGCCTATGAAAATCTGGATGAGAAAATATTCCTAATCTAGGCCTCATGGAAGACAGTGCCATTTTAAAAAGCCATTTTAGAAATTAAAGCTGATCTTATCACATAGCATCACCTATGATGTAGTCTTGCCAAAAACATTTAACTTCAATCTAATCAGGTCCTCAGACCTAGAATTTAGTTAAAGGAACTATATAGAAGAAAGGAAAATGAAATGATGTCAAAGAAAACAATCAGATAAATTCAGAGTATAAAACATTGTATAAAATAACTGACCTGTCCTTTACAAAAAGCCGACATCATTAAAAAATGTGTACGTTATAATCAATGAAACTAGCCAGTCACAAAAGGACAAATACTGTGTGATTCCTCTTATGCGGTCTCTAGAGAAATCAAATTCATTGTGACAGAAAGTAGAATGGTGGTTTCCAGGGACTGGGGGAAGAGGAAACAGGGAACTAGTGCTTAATGGGTACAGAGTTCCTGTTTTCCAAGATGAAAAAAGTTATGGAGATGGACAGTGGTGATGACTGCAAACAATGTGAATTTACCTAATGTCACTGAACTGTACACTTAAAAATCGTTAAAATGATACATTTTATGTGTATTTTACTACAACTGAAAAATCTTTAAAATGCCAGGCGTGGTGGCTCACACCTGTAATCCCATCACTTTGAGAGGCGGAGGCTAGAGGACTGCCTGCGCCTAGGGATTTCAGACCAGCCTGTGCAACTTGGGGAGACCTCATCTCTACAATAAACCAAAAAATTAGCGGAGTATGGTAGTGTATACCTATAGTCCCAGCTACTTGGAAGGCTGAGGCAAAAGGATTGTCTGAACCCAGCAGGTTGAGGCTGTGGTAGCTGTGATCATGACACTGCATTCCAGCCTGGGTGAGAGAGTGAAACTCTGACTCAAAACAATAATAATAATAAATACTACAAAATGTAAAAATATGTGTTAAAAAAAAAAGAAGTGTGGTTGTGGATAGGAAACCATTTTAGAGTAAGAGCTTTAAGAGACATAATAACCAAAAGTAGTTGGTGATCCTTAACTGAATCCTGGTTTGAAAACAGTATCTATAAAGACATTTTAGGACAAATGTTAGAATTTGAAAATGGACTGGGTATTGGATATTAAGGAATGACTGTTAATTTTGTTAGAGATGATGATATTGTGGTTACATGAAAAAAACATTCTTGTCTTTGGGTGATTCATGCTAAACTGTTTATGTGCAAAGTGTCAAGATGTCCCCATAATTTACTTTGAAATGATTCAGTAAGAAAAAATATGAAGCAAATATTATCAGTTGTTGAATCTAGGTAATGTGTACATAGATGATTATATTATTTTTTCTATTTTTCTATGTGTTTGAACAGTTTCATAATAATACCAAAAAAAAAAAAAAATCATTCTACATCCAGAAATAAAATCTACAAGTAGAAACAATGTTCGTTGATCTCAGGTAAACAAACCACTGACTTAACATAACCAAAGCCTCCTATAACGTAAGACTTAGGTGTATCTGTATCACTATATCCCCTAGGTCAGGGTTAAAATCCACAGTCCCTGACCTCTGAGTCAACTATTCATTTTCTTAGCAAACAGATAAAAAAAGAGATTAAACAAGACAAAAAGAGTTTCCATCAGCAGGTATAGATTACCAAAGAAAATGGGCATTAAGGTTTTGGAGTCTAAACTCTGGACAAATCTTTAAACACAAAGGTTAAAAAAAAAAAAAAGTCAAGCTTAATTTGGAAAGACAAAAAAAAAAAAAAAAGAAAAAGAGAGAGAAAAAGAAAATGGCCATCAGAAGAGGTCCCTTGACACAGGAGACAACCCTCACCATGACATCATACTGCTGGTAAGCGAGATTCCTTCTTATTCGTTGGAGGTGGGCATGGGTCACATTGTCTTTTAGGGCTCTAAAGCAAAAATACTGTGCAAAGAAGAAAGGACATGACAGATTACAAAAACCACAATCAGTAAAGTCTATAAAATTAAGAGCAAAGGCAGGCAGTGCCCCAAATCAGGGGAAGAGAAGCATGATCAGAGTTCACAACTCTCACAGCTGCTCCATTTCCCAGAGTGTTTCTCTGCTTTGAGATTCAGATAGGAGCCTAACACAAGCCAGCCTGCACAGTAGGCACTTTGTAAATATTTGGTGGTCTATTCCCTACTGTCTATCTATACTGCGCAAGAACAAAACACACAGTCACCTGTGACCATGCGAGATCTCCATGACCCAAGTGAGAATTCTACAAACGTCAAACATCAAATTTTGCCTCTCAAAAGAGAGACAGACTTTTTGCCTATTTTTTTTTAACCATATAGGGCCAGTGTGTACATTTATACAATTATAAATACAGTGTTGCTAGAGAAGAAAAGAAGGAATGTTTGGTGAGTGGGGGGCTGGGGTAAGACCAGAATATCTGGGACCGGTTTGAGTTCCACCACTAATGCCTCACATGTGACCTGAGCAAAGCCCATTTGTCCCCATACCCTGCCACCCCATGCCCTGAGCTTCAGTTTCTGAGACAGAAGTGAAGAGATGACTAGATTAGGAGTTTTCATATTGCACTCTGTGGAACCCCACAGGCTCCTGAAAGTGTTTGAAGACCACCTCATGTAGCAAGGGAAAGGAAGGGGAGAGTAGCTGGTAGAATAGGGACCAACTCCCAGACCTGCTTCAACCACTGCATCACTACTTTTATCTAATTCAGATTAGGCTAAAAATGGATTCCACCATGTCAAAATAAGTCCAGGACTAGACCACCCCTAATTTCCCTTAACGCCAAACCCCTCTGACCCCAGCCCATTACCATCTCTGATCCAAAATGAAAACAGGGACACCCATGGCAAAAGAAAGGTTTCATGAGTAAAGTTGACCCATAACCTGCTGCACTCAATGAATGTGATGGGGGTGGGGAGGTCAGGGCCCCCAAGAGTGGATACCTGAGCAAGGCTGCTGGGTGGAGCCATGCCAGGCTACAGTGGTCTTACCAGCAGGCTGTGCCTGTGATGCTCTTCTGCCACTTCACACCGGGCAGCTTCTTCCGCACACAGTAGCATGTCTGCCAGGAAGTTAAGGCCTCTAGATTCAACAAGGCTCCCACCCCATCCAGTGCATTTCCAGTCACCCACCAGAAAGGTCATGGTGGTGGGGGTAACAGCACACCATGTAGGCTGATGTCCACCTGTCTCCTCCTGATGACCCAGGGACACAGTGAGCAAAGGGGAACCATGCCAGCTATTGATCCAACAGCTGGCCTTGCGTTGTGTCCCTTGGATGCCCATGAGATGAGAGTCAAAAAATAGCTGATAAACTGCCACCAATTTCAGTAAACATTTCAAAATTCTCATATCTAAAGCAGAGCCTGCTTCTCCTGCATTCTGTTTTGGCATCATGATCCAGTTGGATGTTTGAGCTGAAAACCCTGGAGTTATTTTCAAAGCTTTCCTCCTCCCACCCTCATCTGATCAGTCACCAAGTCCATCTGCTCTCCTCCAAAATCTCCCCTCTATTCATCCCTTCCTGTTCTCCTCTCCCTATCCCCAATACCTTGCAGTTCAGCTGATTAGTCCCTTGCATAGACTGGTAAGTGAGCTTCCTTCCTTAACTGGCCTCCCTGTGCTAGCCTCCCTCCTCTAATCCAGAATTATCCTAAAGCACAAATCTTACTGTATTTCTTCTCTTCTTGTGCACACCTGTAGTCCCAGCTATTTGGAAGGCTGAGGACAGAGGACTACCTGAGCCTAGAAATTCAAAGTTCAAGTCTGTAGTATGCTGACAGTGCCTGTGAATAGCCACTGCACTCTAGCCTGGGAATTATAGCAAGACCCCATCTCTAAATTAAAAACAATGTTTAAACCTCCAAAGGCTCCTCCTGCATCTACCCTCCTATCATCTACACTCCCACAACTCACTACAGTTTCTTGAATGCTTTTCTAAATACTATTCCTTTCACATGATATGCCAATCCCAACCTTCTGCTGGGTAAACTTGTTATCCCCTAAGACTTAAATTTAGCTCAAACATTATCTCCTTGGTTGAATCTCCACAGGGACTCTCATAGGACTTGACACAAATCTTTATGAAAGCTCTTATCACGCCCATTTTCATATTTATTTTTCCCACTAGATCATGAACCATTGTTAGTCTCTGAGTTTCCTCATATTCCAGAATTTAAGCAGGAGTTTAACAAAAAGTAAGACTTTGCTGAACGAATGTATATGTGGATGAATATCCAAAGCAGTTCAAATTCTCGTATTTGGGCACATATTGTAGTAGGAGGTGGTGATTAAGAACATGGACACAAGACTGGGTTTCAAAAGTCTTGGCTCAGCCAATGACTTCTTATGACCTTGAGAATCACTAAGCTCCCCTAAATCTCTGTTTCCTTATCTGTAAAGCAGCCATAGCAACACCTACTGTATGAGGTTACTATGAGGATTAAGAGGATAATACATAAAGTCTGCAACATAGTAAAAGGTCAACAAATAAAAGCTGTCATCGCAGTGATGGCATCACCAAGAAGAAGATAGCAGAGGCTATTTCCACAACCTAGTGGGTAGAGAAAAGCACTGAAATAACACACACACACACACACACACACACACACACACACACACACACTAATGTGAGCCAGACAGTGGAATTACCTCTGAGGGGAAAAGAAAGGGAATGTAATCAGGGAGGAGCAGACAGGAGTGCTAGCAATGTTATATTTTTTAAGTTATGTGGTAGATACATATGTGTTCATTTTATTATTCTTCTTTAAACTACAAATATATATAAGTATTCTTTTGTATGCATAGTCCTAATTAAATGAAAAAATTTTTAAAGAAGTAAACAGAGATAAGGCTGTTGTAAATTGTTTGGCAATTGTTTCCCACCTATCTCATGACTTTCGTTTTACATGCTGCTGAGCTTATGTTGTCCTGGCTGAGGCGATGGACAGGCCTGGGTGCCTGAAAGGATACAGTGCTTCCAGTGCGTAAAGGCCCGCCGCAGTGCCATCCTCCTGGCCAGCTCCTCCACACGAATGTGGTGTGCATACAATCTCTCTCTTTGCTCCCAGGCCCACTGCCAGTCACAGAAGTGTGTCTGGAGAATAGAGGCACGATGGAATCGCTCGGCCATCTCTGCAACAAAGAAATAACTTAAGTGCTGCTTCCCCAAGGTTGGAAGATGAGCTGGAAGCATCTTTAAGAAAAGCTAAACCCTACTACTGGCAGACAGCAGGGATTTACTGGCAGAGAGCAGGCTTGAATCCTTTCTCTTTGCCAGTAGTGGGGTTCAGCTCACCTTAAAGACGCTTCCAGCTCATCTTAAACAAATAAAAGATTAAATTATTATTATTATTATTTTTCAGAGACGGGGTCTAGCTCTGTCACCCAAGCTAGAGTGTGTGGTATGATCATAGCTCACTGCAGCCTTGAACTCCTGGGCTCAAGCAATCCTCTCACCTCAGCCTCCCAAGTAGCTGGGATTACAGGCACATGCCACCATGCCCCACTGATTTTTTGTTTTTTTAATAGAGACGGAGTTTCACTATGTTGCCCAGGCTGGTCTTAAACTTCTGGTCTCAAGAGATCCTCCCACCTTGGCCTCCCAAAGTGTTGGGACCACAGCTGTGAGCCAACATGCATGTCCCAAAAGTTGTTTTCATTATTTATTTTTAGAGACACGGTCTAGCTATGTTGCTCACGCTAGTCTTAAATTTCTGGCCTCCAATGATCTTTCCAATTCAGCCTCCCAAAGTGCTGGGATTATAGGAGTGATAATATAACATAACCAAGTCAAGTCCTTAAATAAAAGTTCTTTAAACCCTGGAAGGGCAACATAGTGAGACCTCGTCTCTACAAAAAAATTAAAAAATTAGCTGGGTGTGGTGGGGTATGCCTGTAGTTCCAGCTACTCGGGAGGCTAAGGTGGTGGAAGGATTGCCTGAGCCCAGGAGATAGAGGCAGCAGTGAGCCATGATCATTCCACTGGTGCTCCAGCCTGAGCTACAGAGTGAGACCTTGATTGAAAACAACAACAAAAACACTGGAAGATCATTAGGAATCCCTGAGGTACATCTCCTTTTTGCAAGGAAAAAGTCTGTGATTTCTAGGGAGGAGGACGCTATAAAATTAGTTAAATCAAAGGGCTGAGTCTTCTAGTTATATACTGATGAGCAGAATGGCAACTGTTGCTTTCAAAGAGGACTCTGACTTTTGCCCCTATATGGATGTCTCCTGGATAGGATTTAGGAACTAAGTCGGTGACATATAATTTGTCTGACATACTGGCAAAGGCTTTTTGAGCTTTCAGCCAGCTGATCCTGGCTGCCAGCTTTGCCTCTTTTTAATGCTTATCAACTAATGGCCTGATGAACTGAAGCCCAGGAAGTGGAAGGCAATCTGACCTGGAATATGAATGCTATCATTGGAGGTAGGCATTAGTTAGTCTATAGTTTGTCATGCTAAACAATTTAATGCCCTCCCCTTCGAGGCTCGGGCAAGTGGACTGTTGGTCTGTAGTTACTATCCTCAAATGAACATGTGCAAACTCTCCCAAAAGCCAGTGCTGCAGCCTAGATCTCTGCAGGGCAGTTTGGGTGAATGCGGGACAACGCAACCCAATGTCTTAATCACAGTGCTTGAGTCACTGTCATCTAAGCTCAATAAACTTAAGTCCAAAACATGTACCAATGATTATGTTTCTATGTATTATTCCTTAAGAAATCTAATTGGGAAACTAAGTCATAACAGTATCCAAAAAAAACCTGATACCAATATCACATGCATTTGCATAACTGGAGGCAAATAGAAACAGTCTAAATATCTATCAATAGGAGAACGACTAAGAACATTAAAGTAAGCCATTCTACAAAATATGAACAATTGTTAAAAAAGAACATTTATCTATTTGTTTGTTTTAGTCAGAGTCTCACTCTGTCACCCAGGCTGGAGAGCAATGGCACACTCACAGCCACTGCAGCCATGACCTGTTGGGCTCAGGTGATCCTTCTGCCTCAGCCTTCCAAGCAGCTGGAACCACAGGCTAATTTTTTGATTTACTGTAGAGATATGGTCTTGCCAAGTTGTCCAGGTTGAGTCCCTGGGCTCAGGCAATCCTCTTGCCTCTGCCTCCCAAAGTGCTGGGATTACAGGCATGAGCCACCATGCCTGGCTTAAAAAAAAAAAAACAACATTTATGATGAGGATTTAAAGATGTAGGAAAGTGTTGATTAGTTGCATGAAAAAAGTAAGATACAAAATTATAGGTATCAACATGTTAATAACCATAATAATCACAATATTTATATATAATTAAAACTATTTAGATAAAATATACACATAGAAGAAAAGGCCAGACGGAAATAAATGTGAATTGAGGATGACATATTTTCCTCCTCAATCTCCTTTTACGGTGTAAATATGTTTATCCTTAGTACAGTGCCACCAGCTGCAGGAGAGTGGAAATTGCGTCTACATCCTCTGTTGCAAGAGCTCGGGACTTGCTACTTACCATTCTGCTGTCTCTTCATTCTGCGGACTTGGAGGTATTCAAGCCAGGCCTTCAGGAATTTCTGCTTTTGCCAGTGCTGATGGTGTTTCACTGCAGAGACCACTTTCTGTCTCTCCTTTTGGACATGCAGAAGCTGTACCCACCACTGTGTCCAAGTCTGAAAACCAAAGAAGACAAAAGTCAAAAGACAGGCGGGAAAACAAGAGTGAAGTCAAGTGAGGAGGGAAAAAACAGGAACACACACTAGAAAGACTAAGATTAGAAACAAGGGAAATATCTCGGCATCTTCCTAACCAGAGAAGTGAAAGACCTTTACAATGAGAACTACAAAACATTGCTCAAAGAAATCCAAGAAGACACAAACAAATGGAAAAAGATTCCATGCTCATGGATAGGAAGAGTCAATATTGTTAAAATGTCCATCCTACCAAAGGTAATCTACATATTCAACGCAATACCCATTAAGTTACCAACATCATTCTTCTCAGACCTGGAAATGACAATACAGAAATTCATATGAAAACATGAACGATCATGAATAGACAAAACAATCCTTAGCAAAAGAAACAAAGCAGGAGGTATCACACTTCCAGACTTCAAACTTTACTATAAGGCTACAGTAATCAAAACAGCCTGGTATTGGCACAAGAACAGGCACATAGACCAATGGAACAGAACAGAGATTCTGGAAGCAAAGTCTCAAATCCTCAACCAACTCATCTTTGACAAAGCCTCCAACAACAACCACTGGGGAGAGGAGAACCTATTCAGTAAATGGTGCTGGGAAAATGGCTGATTACATGCAAAAGATTGAAACAGGACTCCTACCTATCACCATACACAAAAATTTACTTGAAATGGATCAGAGACCAGCTACTTGGAAGGCTAAGGTGGAAGGATCACCAGAGCCCAGCAGGTCGAGGCTGCAGTGGCCATGAGCGTACCACTGCTCTCCAGCCTAGGCAACAGAGTGAGACTCCAACTCAAAAAAAAAAAAAAGAAAGAAGACAGACAAGTGGGACCTTATCAAACTAACGAGCTTAAACAAAACCTCAAACTATAAGAATCTTAGAAAACGCAGGAAATACCCTTATGGAAATTGGAACTGGCAACTCATTCCTATTCAGAACCCTAAATGCCCATACCTTAAGAAATAAGATAATGCTGGGCATTGTGGCTCACGCCTATAGTCCCAGCACTTTGGGAGGCTTAAGTGAGAGGATTGCCTGAGCTTACGGTTTGAGACCAGCCTGGGCAACTTGGCAAGACCTCACCTCTACAACAAATTAAAAAAAATTACCCGGGCGTGGTGGCTCATGCCTGTAGTTCCAGCTACTTGGAAGGCTAAGGCGGAAGGATCACCAGAGCCCAGCAGGTCAAGGCTGCAGTGGCCGTGAGTGTACCACTGCCCTCCAGCCTAGGCAATAGAGTGAGACTCCAGCTCAAAAAAAAGAAATAAGATAGACAAGTGGGACCTTATCAAACTAACGAGCTTTTCCAAAGCAAAAGAAACCATCAACAGAGCAGGGAGACAGCCCACAGAATGGGAAAAAATATTTGCCAACTGTATATCTGACAAAGGCCTAACATCTAGGATCTACAAGGAATTCAGATGCGCTGAAAGGAAAAAAATAAACAGTTCCATTAAAAAGTGGGCAAAAGACATGAGAAATGCAAATCAAAACCACATTGAGATACCACCTAACCCCACTAAGAATGGTCATCATTAATAAAACAAACAACAGATGCTGGTGAGGATGCGGAGAAAAAGGAACACTTCTACACTGCTGGTGGGAAACTAGTGCAGCCTCTTTGGAAGAGAGTGTGGCAATTTCTGAAAGAACTAGAAATTGAACTTCCATATAACCCAGCAATTTCCCTACTGGGAATATACCCGGAGGAACTCAACTCATTCTACAAAAAAGATAGCGGCACACAAATGTTTGCTGCAGCTAATTCACAATGGCAAAAACATGGAACCAACCATGTTGCCCATCGAAGCTGGACTGGATTAAAAAAATGTGGTATATATACACACAATGGAATATTATGCAGCCATAAAGAAGGACAAACATATGGACTTCGCAGCAACTTGGATGGATTTAGAGTTGATCATACTCAGTGATCTATCACAGAAACAAAGAACAGAGTGCCATATGTTCTCACTCATAAGCAGAACTCGAACAATTATAATACTATAAGAAAGGGATTGGCAGTGGTAGGAAACTGTCAGGGGAGGGGGGTGGGATTGGCAGTTGAGGGGAACTCCTAGGGGAGGGAGAGGCACACCTCATCAACAAGGATACCTGCGTAACCAACGTTTGTATGCCTAACCCTGAATTGTACCCCACATCATTATAATTAAAAGAAAAAAAAAAAAAAAGAAACAAGGAAGTGACAACCCCCTAGCAGGATCATAAGCTATGGGGACTTGGGGTGAAAGAATCTTTAAGAAAAGCATTGTTTCCAAAAGTAATTTTTTTCTGGATTAAAAAAGAAGGACATCAGCAAGGAGGCAAAAAGTAAGAACAATCCAAGGGGTATACAATTAAGTCAGATTTGGGATAGGTGAGGGTCTGCCGGAGGAAAGCTACTGTGAAGAGGCTCTTTCTCAGATTAGTTTTAGGGAAGCATACCTATGGAAGTTGAGAGTCTACAAGAGGATTTCCTTAAGTCTATCCATAAATGTGTGCATGTATGATCAGTGATAATGCATGCCCTAATTTGAAGATGACTTAGACAAAAACTTTGTATTTTCTTTTTTTATTTTCTTTTTTTAGTCAGGGTTTTACTCTGTCCACTCAGGATGGAGTGCAGTGGCACAATCATGGTTCACTGCAGCCTCAACCTCCTGGGCCCAAGTGATCCTTCCTTTTCAGCCTCCCAAGTAGGGACTATAGAAACATATCTCCACGCCTGGCTAATTTCTTGATTTTTTGAGAGATGAGGTCTTGCTATGTTGTCCAGGCTGGTCTTTAAACTCCTGGGCTCCTGCCTAGGCCTCCCAAAGTTCTGGGATTATAGGCATGAGCCACTGTGTCCAACGCCTATTTTCTTCCTCTAAACCTGTAGTACCTCTTTTTCCTTCTTTCCTCTCAGTTGAATTACCATTCTTCCCATTTCACCTAGAAAATAAAAGCAATCAAAAGAGAATTTCCTTAAGATCCCACCATGTCTACCCACCCATCTGCCCATAAGCTCTGCCTTCTTTTTCTCCTGCCACTCTGGATATACTGTCACTGCTTCCATCAAAAATTACCCCCATATTATGGCTACATCCCATCTTCTCTCACCCTGTCAAATTTCTCATTCTAGCAATTTCCCCTCTCTTCCTTCTGCATAATCAGTTTCCACTCTCTACAAAGATTTTTAAAATCAGGATATGGGCCAGGCACATTGGCTCATGCCTGTAATTCCAGCAGTTTGGGAGGCCAAGGTAGAAGGATTACTTGAGCCCAGGAGTTCAAGACTAGCCTGGGCAACATGGCAAGACTTCATTTCCACGAAAGAATCAAAAAAAGTAGCTGGGCGTGGTGGTATATGACTATAGTGCCAGCTATTTGGGAGGCTGAGGCAGAAGGATCACTTGAGCCCAGGAGGTCATGGCTGTGGTGAGCCATGATTGTGCTACTACACTCTAGCCTGGGTGACAGAGTGAAACCCTGACTCAATTTTGAAAAGAAAGAAAGAAAGGAAACTGTAAAAAAAAATATTAAAAACTGTGACAAAAGCAATGGGTGACCTTTGATTGGACTCTAGGCCAGACATGAAAATAGCAACAACATACAGTTTTAATACGAACTGCATATTACATATTATCATACCAGTATTAAATTTTTTAGATATAATAAAGGTCTTGTGGTTAAGTGGGAGAATGTCCTTTTTGGGAGATACAAGCTTCAGGATAGACTTTATGCCTACAATTTTAAAGTGGCTCAGAAAAAATAAATATAAATATATCTATATACTTAAAGAAAGCAAATGTGGCGAGATGTTAACAATGGGTTGAACAAGGTGAGGCATACATAGTATCTACCTTTTCTGTAATTTGGTATTTGTCAAAAATAAAAAGTTGGTGGGGAACATTACTGTCAGAAAAGTACTTCCTAAAAGGAATAAACCAATGACTCTCAAACAAAGCCCTTCTCTAGACCACACTTTGCCATCCAGTTATCACTCTAGTTCTTTCTGTTCCAAGCTCCTCAAAAGAGCTATTTTCTAATTTAGTCCCTCCCAGGCAGGCTTTCTTAAATCCACTCCTTTTGGTTTACTGAAACTGCTCTTATCAAATGCATCAGTGATCTCCATATTGCTCAATCCAAAGGTCAGATCTTAGTCCTCACCTCCCCTGACCTGCCAGAAGCCTCTGATAATGCCAACTGTTCATGACTCCTGGCAGAAATATATAAATATATTTATATATTTATAAACTTAGAGAAAGAAAGCAATGTGGAAAGGATGCATCCGGGTCCCTACTTTGTTCCTGCTGCTGACTCTTACCTACTCACCTCACAGGCACAGCCCTGGAGCCTCTGCTCTAGTTACACTCACTGCCTGTATTCTTTCACCTGAAATCCTGCCTTTAAATATCATCTGCCTGCAGAAGTCTCTTAAATTTACATCTTCTCCTGGACCCATCCTCAATAATCCACACATATATCCTGTTGCTTCCTTGACATCTCCTTGTGGACATTTAAAAGTCTCATCTGGAGGAAGATGTGGAGTTCGGAATAGGGCTCCTCCTAATCTTTTCCTACAAATCTGCTTCTCCAACAATCTTCCCCATTTCAGTAAATGGCAACTCCCATCATTACAGCTACGTAGGCCCAAACCTTCATATCTCATCTATCCATTAGTACATCTTGTCAGAACTTGAAAACATATCCAGAATTCAACCACCATCTTGCTATCATCCCTGCCCAAAATCTCACCTGGAAATTTGTAATAGCTTAGCTGTTCTCCCTGCTTTTATCCTCGATCTTCTCTGGTCTATTCTTAACACAACAGCCAGAATGGTCCTTTTTGGTTTGCTTTGGTTATGTCACGTAAATCTCTCCTTTTATATTATTTCTCTCTCTGCCTTTTTTCTGTTTCAGACTACCAATTTATTTAGAGAAATCAAGTCATTTATCCTATAAAATGTGCCACATTTTGGATATGGCTGACTATGTCTTCAATGTGTCTTTAACTTGTTCCTCTGACCCCCATATTTCTGAGTGATTTGTGTTAGGCTTGGTTGGAATCATGTCATTTGTTTAGCCAAGAATATTTCATGAGTTTGGCTGGGTACTTTCTGATACATATTATGAGGGGGCATCATGTTTGACTGTCATAGTTGTGGCAATGCCAAGATTGTTTACTGGCTTCAGATGGTGGTTAGCCTGATCCTTCCTATATTTCCCCAACATCCTGGTGATTAATATCTAGATCCATGTCCTCATTAGAAGTAACAAAAAAGCAATTTTCTAATTCTAGTATTCCTTCTGCATTTATTAATTGAAATTTATCTATAAAGAAGATTTTTCTTTCACTAACCCCCCCTTTTTTTTGAGATATAGTTTGTACAGGAAAGGTGGGATAAATGCTTGATTTTTTGACTTCTTTAATTTTCAGAGAATTGAGTTAATCCTCCAACAGCCCAAAATCATGAACTATGAGAGTTACTGTATTTTTAAAATTATTTTGATTAAAAAATTATTTTGAATGAATGAATTTTTATATACTTGATATGTCTTCAATTCACTGGCCTCAAGCTATCCTCCTGTCTCAGCCTCTCGAGTAGCTGGGACTATAGGTATGTGCCCCTGTATCTAGCTCATTATTATTATTACTATTTTGATGGTCAAATTTTTAAATCTTAAGCCCTGGGAACATTGTAAATTGGCTCCTGAGTCCTTCTGACATAACCCCAATAGTTTTTGTTAATTTTCAGCACACTATATCCTAGCTTTCTCTTGTCTATTTCCTGTCTCAGACCTATAATTAGTCATTTCTCCAAAAAGCCCTAATTCCTTTTAGTGGGAAACAGTAGAGACTGTAACTTGAGCAACGAAGATGCTAAATGCTATATATTGCTGCTGCTTCTAAGTCTATACTTCTAAGTAAAAAGAGTTAGAAATATACTTTTTACAGTAAAAAATGTCAAGTCCATATTGATATTTATAATTCCAATTTCAAATTACAGTTATTATTTAATTTTGATTTTATACTTGTAATTTTTTTTACTCTGAAACTCCTTATTCCTAAAGACAATGCCATAGTTATTTGCTTATCTTATAGTATAGCTACAATACTTTCAACATAACAATTTTAAGCCTCTAGTAACAATAAGACCACTGAATGCAGTTTTACATTTCTTAGCAGTTCCTTGTATCCTTTTAAATATATTCCTCCAGGGATAAACAGTCAAAATATTATATTTTAAAGTTACTCAAAGTAATTATCTTCTGTTTAGTCATTGCCACAAACTTAATATGTTTGTTTCAAAAAAAAAAACAAAAAACTATGGATTGCTTTATTTACTTTTGCTTTTTAATTATGTAAAATATTTAGACAGTCCCAAAGTTAAAACTATATAACAAAGTAATTTCATGGTAGTACTCTATTCCCATACTTTCCCTCCCTCCTCCTACAGGTAATCATTTTTTGGTAAGTTTTTGGTTTACTTTTCCTTTATTTCTTCTTGAAAACATAAGCAAACACACACATACATAGACACATGTGCACACACGCATGCACACACACACACATTCATATATCTCCTTTCCTTTCTTACCCCAAAGGCAGCACACTATGAACCAAAGGGATCCTGTTAAGAGGTATGAGTAATCATGTCACTCCTCTGCTCAGAGCCAGCAGCTCCCCACCACTCCTGAGTAAAAGCCAAAGCCTTTACATGGAGTTCAGCCTGCAAAGCCATTACCCCATGACCTTATCCATCCTACTCTCTTTCTCATGCTTGACAATATATCACAAGACAGATCAAGTCTATAGATGGGAAGAGTCAGAATTATAAACATGACAATTTTCCTAACCTAATACAAAAAGTCTATCTATCTATCTATCTACATATATTTTTTCTTTTGAGTTGGAGTCTCATAGTCACCCAGTATGGAGTGCAGTGGCACGCTCATGGCCACTGTAGCCTCAACCTGCTGGGCTCAGGCAATCCTTCAGCTTTGGCCTTCTAAGTAGCTGGAACTACAGGCATGCACCACCATACCTGGCTAATTTTTTATTTATTGTAGAAATGAGGTCTCGCCATGTTGCCCAGGCTGGTCTTGAATCCATAGGCTCAAGCAATTCTCTTGCCTCTGCCTTCTTTTGCTGGGATTACAGGCATGAGCCACCATGCCCGGCTTAAAAGTCAGTATATTATAATAAAAATCCTAGTAGCCTTTGCTGTAGAACGTGACAAACTGATCCTAAAATTAATAAGAAAGAGTAAAGAAGATCAAGACAAGTTAAAAAAAAAAAAAGAACAAAGAAGATCCTTTCCCGTGTATATTTAAGAGCTATGTATTGAGCAGAAATAGTAATAAACAGATATAACTTACTGAGCATTTGAGGCATTGCTTTAAGCATATGACATGCATCATTACACTAAGACTCTGAGCATATGACATGCATCATCACACTAAAGCCTCTAAGCACATTATATGTATCAACACACTAAAGCCACAATAATCCCATCAGGTAGGAAATATTATGATCTACTTACAGATAAGAGTTCTGAGATAAAGGAAGCCAAGCACCTCATTCAAAGGCACAAAGCTAATAGTTGACAGAGGCAGAATTCTACAGGGCAGTCTGATTCAAGAACCTATGCTCTTTCTTACCTGCTTCATTAAATTATAACTATAACAGTGTGGCATTGGCTCAGAGACAGATAAACAAATGAAAGAAACAGAGAGCCTAGAAACAGATCCAGGAATAAATAAGATCTCAATATATAATGGAGGCAGAATAATAATCAGCATAAAAAAGAAACAAAGCAGGAGGTATCACACTTCCAGACTTCAAACTTTACTATAAGGCTACAGTAATTAAAACAGCCTGGTATTGGTACAAGAACAGGCACATAGACCAATGGAACAGGATAGAGATTCCGGAAGCAAAGTCTCAATTCCTCAACCAACTCATCTTTGACAAAGCATCCAACAACAACCACTGGGGAAGAGGAGAACCTATTCAGTAAATGGTGCTGGGAAAACTGGCTGACCACATGCACAAGACTGAAACAGGACCCCTACCTATCACCATACACAAAAATTAACTCTAAATGGATCAAAGACCTAAGTGTAAAACCTCAAACTATAAGAATCTTAGAAAATGCAGGAGACACCCTTATGGAAATTGGAACTGGCAACCAATTCCTATTCAGAACCCTAAAGGCAAATACCTTAAGAAATAAGATAGACAAGTGGAACCTCATCAAACCAATGAGCTTCTGCAAAGCAAAAGAAACCATCAACAGAGCAGGGAAACAGCCCACAGAATGGGAAAAAATATTTGCCAACTGTATATCTGACAAAGGCCTAACATCTAGGATCTACAAGGAACTCAAATGTGCCGAAAGGAAAAAAAAACAGCCCCTTTAAAAAGTGGGCAAAAGACATGAATAGACACTTCTCAGAAGATATACAGGCAGCCAACAGACACATGAAAAAGTGCTCAGCCCCACTCATCATCAGAGGAACGAAAATCAAAACCACATTGAGATACCACCTAACCCCAGTAAGAATGGCCATCATTAACAAAACAAACAACAATAGATGCTGGTGAGGATGTGGAGAAAAAGGAACACTTCTACACTGCTGGTGGGAATGCAAACTAGTGCAACCTCTTTGGAAGAGAATGTGGCAATTTCTGAAAGAACTAGAAATTGACCTTCCATATGACTCAGAAATTCCCCTATTGGGAATACACCCGGAGGAACTCAAATCATTCTACAAAAAAGGTAACTGCACAGGTTATGTTTGTTGCAGCTTTATTCATAATAGCAAAAACATGGAACCAACCATGTTGCCCATCGAAGCTGGACTGGATAAAGAAAATGTGGTACATATACACAATGGAATATTATGCAGCCATAAAGAAGGACAAATATATGGACTTCGCAACAACTTGGATGGATTTGG
>CAUYQG010210899.1:0-12329 GCA_963574415.1 Tarsius wallacei | reverse complement strand
TGGATGGGTGTGGCGGTAGAATCACCCGAGCCCTGGGTGGACGCTGGTGTGGGTGTGAGTGTGCCTCTGTCCTCGAGCCTGGGCGACAGTGTGAGACTCCAAATAAAAAAAAAAAAAAAAAAAAGAAAGAAACTTCTCTTCTACCATCCTTACATAAGGGTGAAGACTACGGTTTATCGGTTTATTCGCCAGGCAGAAGAAAGTGTTCAGAAATGTTTATTTCGGTGTATGTATATATTTATGTGTATATTTACATGTATGTATATATTTGTGTGTATATTTACACGTATATTTGGATTTAGGACAGAGGGGACATCCCAATACAAGTCCACCTTGGCCCATCTATCCTTCTAAAGTTGTATTTCACTGGTGGTTGAGCATCTTTCCTTAAGATTATTGACATTTGGAATTCCTCTTTTGTAAAATACGTGTTCAAGTCTTTTGCCCAGTTTTATTGGGTATTCTTTTTTTTTATTTACAATAGTTTTTATGTCCTCTGGATATACAGAAATTCATCATTTTATTTATTTTACTTTTTCTTTACAAGAAGCATACTTTATTTTTTGGAATACTTAAAAAGACATTTTAATACATTATTTTTTAAAAATTTGTATAAATTTAAGTTAAACAACATAAGTTTTGTAAACATACATAGTGAAGTGATTACTACAGTCAAAGAAATCAGCATACCCATCATCTTTGTGTCTGTGTCTGTGTGTGTGTGTGTGTGTATGTGTGTGTGTGTGTGTGTGTAAGAGTACCTAAACTATGCTTTCAGCAAATTTGCAGTATGGAATACAATACTATGAACTATAGTCTGCATGCTGTACGTAAGATCTTTAGATTTATTCATACTACATTGTACCTTTTGACCTACCTCTCCCCATTGCCCCACCCCCACACCTGGTATGCATCATACTACTCTGTTTCTATGCATTCAATTTTTAAAAAATATTCCATATATAAGTGAGATCATACAGTGTTTTTCTTTTCATTTTATTTTGTACCCTCAGGTTTTGAAGAATGAAAGCCTTTCTATTCTCTAGCCAGGGTTATATTTTCCTTTTTCATGAAATACCCACAGCCCCTTGTTCTATGTAAGATTAATAAGTCCATTCAACAACTGAGTTCTAGGATATTTAGAAATTAGAGAATATTAGAGCTGGCATGACCTTAAGAATCATCTAATCTAGTGATTATATTGATTTTGTGTAAATCACTTTTCAGACTTTTTATGCCTTTATGTATGCATATATATTTATCTTCAAATACATCCTTAGAAGATCCATGGCATTGATAAATTCATCATTTAAATGTCGTCAAATTATTGCTCTTTTCTGTATGAATAGAGCTTTTGTGTCTTGAACGATAAATCTTTCCTTTCTGAATTCATGAAGATTTTTCTCCCAAATAAACTTGTAAATCTTTTTTTGTTTAAGTCTGTAATCCACTGGACTTTATTTTGATGAATGGTGTGAGATAGGGGTCTAATTTCATTTTATGGTCATATATATGCCCAATTGTCCTAGATCTGTTCTTTGAAAACACACCCTTCTCTCGCCGATTTGTGGTATACATCTGCCTCAAACCAAAAGTCCATATCTATGTTTCTTGGATCTTTTTCTCTGTCCATTTGTTTGTCTACCTCTGCACCAGTACCACAATGTTTTAATTCCCTTTCTGTTATAATAATAAATTTGGTATTTGTATAGATCAAGCCCAGGACCCTAATCCTTGCCCCGTTACTTGTGTTGCAAGCTTCCCAGGCTAATACAGCCATGCAGGACTCTTGATTGTTTTTTAGTGGATAATGGTAGCCACTACAATATTTAAGGTGGGTGAAAGTTGCCTATAATTGCTGCTAAATTATAATGAGAACATGTCTCAGAAAAGATTCTTTCATATGCATAAATATTTATTAACATGCTCTCAGAAAATATTCTTTCACACACATAAATATTTATTAACATGCAAGCACAACACAGTGAATAAAACCTCTTCTGCAAGCTCTATGAAATCCTAGGTTGACTAGGAGTTTCTCTTTTTCCCCAGACTTAACTTGAGGCAAATGTGACAATTTTTCAGCAGCAAGAATTTGTCCTCCTGACAGTAGGTATTAAGCAGCCACATTTTCTGCTAATCCACAGGTGATTATGACTCAGGACTGTTTACAGGTCGAGTGTTGGATCTCATCTGCAAGTGTGCAAATTATAGGCCTCACTAGCTCTTAGATCCTCTTTGTGCAAGGGTAAGGTATCTCAAAAATACTCTAGCCTGTCTCGATATCTCGAAGACCTTTAATTTCACTAGTTTCACAGCGTTCAGGTCTACCAGTCCTAATCCTGTCTGGGCCTTAATCAACCAGCCAAGCCATTTGCCACTGCCCAGGAATCTATGGACACTTGTTCCTCTGACCATTTCTCCACACAGGGCAACAGCTGAGAATACTGTGTGCAGCTCTGCCCACTGTTATAATTTCTTTCACCATTGTCCTTAAGACCACTTCTGAACAGTAGTAGCAAGCCATTTATGGCTAGCCTCAAATTATCATGATAGGCCATCTGTGAACCAGACCTGAATTTTGTCCACCTCTGCAAGTTAATGATGAATCTCTACCCCCACCACACCCCCAAGGAAGCCATAGGCTTGAGTTGAGGTAGAGGCATCATTGCCACAGAGATTGTTATCTGGAGATTCTGGGCCATCTGTTCATGTAATACTTGGATCTGCTGGCCTGCTGTGAGCTGGTCTTGAATGTAGCATTACCTTCTGAACTTCTGGCGTGGGGTGTCTGAGAATCCCCAGCATGTATTGGCCGCCTTCATCCCACTTTCTGTCTCTGCACAGGAAGGCAATGTCTACTGGGGCCTAGGAGCACAACAGGAGTTGTTCTTCAAAGGGCAAGTAGCTCTCTGCTGCTGAATGGCATTACTTCAGAACCATAAGGACTTGCCATGCAGCCTCCTTATTTACCCTGAATACCTCTAATAGTACCGCTTCTGCTGGATCGTATGAATGGAAGGGTAGCCTGGACTTGCGACAGAGCCCTCTCTTGACCCGAGTCCCCCTTAAAACTGGTGGCCTTCTGAATCACCCAGTAGACAGATCAAAATAGTATTCCCAACTATGGCACATGATGTCTCCACAATTCAAAGAGGCTCACCAGGTGCCTTGTCTTTTTTTTTTCTTTTTTTTTATTACTGGTAGAAAGTGCAAGGTACAACCATCCCCCTTTATCTGAAAGGAGTTTCTCTTTTTCCCCAGACTATTAGATCCCTAAAGTCTTCACCAAAGTGGCAGATTCTTGTATCTTCATAGGGTTTATCTCTAACTCTCAGTCACCCTGTATTTTACGAGGGCATCTAGCTTTCTTGCCAGTTTCTCAGTAGGTCCACTTAGAATTATATTATCACTAGAGTGAACCAGCATGATGGTTTGCAGAATGTCCAAATAATCAATGTTCTATAGCTCCTATTATGACAAAGAATAGAGAATTGACACTGCCCAGCTTAGGAATGTCCTAGTGTACTTCCCTGTAAAAGCAAGCTGCTTCTGATTCTTTTTATTGATGATAATTGAAAAAAAATCATTGCCAGATCAATAGCTGCATGCCAAATGCCAAAGGAGGAGTCAGTGTGCTCCAATAAAGATATCACATCTTGGCCGGGCTTGGTGGCTCAGCCTGTAATCCCAGCACTTTGAGAGGCTGAGGTGAGTGGATTGCTTGAGCCCACGGGTTATTTATTTACAATAAATAAAAAAAAAATTAGCTGGGGCATGGTAGCGCATGCCTATAGTTACAGCTACTTGGCAGGCTGAGGCAGAAGGATTGTTGGAGCCCAGCAGCTCGACGCTGGTGTGGCTATGAGAGTGCCACTGCACTCTAGCCTGGGCCACATCGTGAGACCCCAATTCAAAAAAAAAAAAAAAAAAAAGATATCACATCCACATAGCCAGGGCATTTGTTCACATTTGTGTAATCACTGGCATCTGCCATGATTCATCTGGGTTGTACAAGGACCACACAAAGAACTGAATGGAACATGGTGGGACTCACATCCCTTGCATCCTTGGTCTTTGACGGTGGTTCTGATCACTGCAATGTCTCTCAGGATGTGGTCTTGCTTCTGAGTTACTGTCTTAGCCAAGCAATGGAAAAGGGAAGCTCTTGTCACCCACTGGCCAGGGGTGCACCACGGGCTTAACTCGTGCATGTCCAGGTTACACAAACATATGTGCTAAGTATGTGCCAGGAGCCAAGGTCCAAGAAGCCATGGAGTGGGAAGCAAGAGATTCTTGACATGGGCCTGTCAGGACATGGGGCACCACCAGGTTGCACCGTCACAAAGCCATAGAGCCTGTGCCATTTCATGGCGGCCTCTGTAGTTGGAGAGTGACGTGAGTGGGGCTGAGAGGATCTGAATCACCCCAGAGGTATTCTGTGCACGGAGTCCTTAGGGTGCCAGTAGGCAGAAGCAGAAAGAGACAAGTGGCTTCAGGTCTTCAGAGGCTGGAATCCTTTCATGGGCCTCCCTGCAGCGGCCAGCACAGGACTCATAGGGGTAGAAGCACACAACAGTTGATGGAGGCAAAAACCGAGAAACAAATTAAATAATAAGTCAACAGTATATTGAAAGATCCAGGTCACATGAAAGTGTGTTGCAAATATAGATTTTACCCTACTCAACAAGCCAGAGGGAAGAGTGCCCCCCTTATATCAGGTGAGCCTGAGTGTGCGGACGTGGGTTGGGGGAGGCAACGGGCAAGTGGAGTGTCCCCCTGACACGGACCAGGAAGCAGCACTACACAGTGGCTGAGAGGTTTCAGGACTAAGAGGATTTTGACAGGCCTCACTTTACTCACAGAGAAACCCACTGCTCTCATCAAATGTCTCACATATGTAGTCAGAGCTAAGAAATGGAAGACGTCATCAGGAGGTAGGGACTAAGGTTAGCCCACTTCCCCAAAAAGGCTGGATGACTCCTTGTGGTGAGAAACTGTGGCTGGAGTGTCCAGGTGGGACTGTGGGCCTCATGCCCAAGCATAAGGAGCAAGGAGAGCCATTAAGATGGCGGACTTTAGCTTCTGACCACCAATTCTTTCTCCACAGTGGAGAAAAATAGAGGTTCAGTCACCAGGCAAATGCTGAGATATCCACCAGGCTAAAGTTAGAGTGGATAGTTTATGAAGAGAATAAGCTAGAGAGGGAGGGTTGGAGGGAGGGAAAGGAGGGAGGAGGAAGAGGAAAAGGAGGAGGAGGAGGAAGTGATAGAGTTTTTTTTTTTTTTTGGAGTTGGATCTCACTCTGTTGCCCAGGCTGGAGTGCGGTGGTACACTCATGGCCACCCCAGCAATGATCTGCTGGACTCCGACAATCCTTCCGCCTCAGCCTTCCAAGTAGCTGGAACTACAGGCACACGCTACCACGCCAGGTTAATTTTGTGATTGATGGTAGAGACAAGGTCTCGCCAAGTTGCCTGGGCTGATTTCGATCCCGCGGACTCAGGCCATCCACTCGCCTCGGCCTCCCAAGGTGCTGGGATTACAGGCTGAGCCACTGAGCCCAGTGAGATTTTTTTTAAACTGGCTTTTCTGTTTGGGAGAAAGCTGAGTTCCATCATGAACAAGCCTTTATTCTGAATAAAAGGACTAGCCCCAATGGGGAGAAGTAACTCCAGGCCTCACAGATGGAGTTATGGCAGCAAGTCAAAGAAGCCTGCGTGCGTTGTCTGGGTAGTGGAGTAGCTTGGTTTTTTTCCAAACAGCATGGCCATCAATGAGGAAATCCAGAAGAATATTTGAAATTAATAAAACCGCCTCTTGACTGTGGTACACATCTTCTTCTAAAGTTTTGAAGTCCTTTGTGTGCTTTCTCGTTTACGTGCTTGAGGTGGACACAGAAGCATTCCTTATTCACAGCTTTGTTATTCCTAACAGTTCTTTCATGTCGTCTCATTTTGAACAACTGAGTGTGAAAATAAGCAATTTGAAAGTCCTCCTTTTTAAACTCTAAAGTGCTGTATAAATGAAAAATATTATTATTGTCAGTTTAACTCTAAAATAGAGAGCAATGTGACCCCTCAAATGTCTAATTGTTTAAAATGGATGGATTGAAGCAAGGCGCATTGGCTCAAGCCTGTAATCCCAGCACTTTGGGAGGCAGAGGCGAGAGAATTGCCTGAGCTCAGGGGTGGAGACCAGCCTGAGCAACATGGCGAGACCTCATCTCTACAATAAATCAAAAAATTAGCAAGGCTTGGTGACACATGCCTGTGGCTTCAGCTGCTTGGAAGGCTGAGGCGAAAGGATCCCCTGAGCCCAGTAGGTTGAGGCTGCGGTGACTGTGAGCGTGCCACTGCACTCCAGCCTGGGTGACAGAGTGAGACTCCAACTCAAAAAAAAATAAACAAATAAAAATAAAAAATAAAAATGGATGGATTGACAGCAAAATATAGTTGCATTCTTAAGAAAATTTCCAAACAAAAAAACAGTTTTCAGGGATCAAGCAATATTCTTTTCTTTAAAATTAAAATGAGCTGGTCATAGTGGCTCATACTTACAATCCTAGCACTTTCGGAGACCAAGGTGGGAGGGTTGCTTTAGCCCAGGAGTTCAAGACCAGTCTAGGCAACATAGTGAGACCTCATCTCTACAAAAAAAAAAAAAAATTTAGCTGGATGTGGTGGTGCATGCCTGTAGTCCCAGCTACTCAGGAGGCTGAGGCAGAAGGATTGCCAGAACCCAGAAGGTCGAGGCTGCAGTGAGCCATGATTGTGCCACTGTACTTCAGTCTGGGTAGCAGAGTGAGACTCTAGCTAAAAATAATTTTTAAAATAATAAAAATAATAATTAGGACCAAAAAGTGCATAATAAGATATTATAATGGAAGTTTTGGCTGAACCCTTAAGATGCAAAAGACCATGTGCCAAACTGAGATTCCAATAAGGAAGCTAGCTGTTAGAGTCGGTAGTGAGATGCTTTAAGCTTCACCTACATTGGAAGCCAGAATGTGCAGAGACCAGTGAGACAGCTGGAGTATTTGTCCCTCCAAATCTCATGCTGAGATTTGATCCCCAGCATTGGAAGTGGGGCCTAGCGGGAGGTGTTTGTGTCATGAGTCACATCCCTTGCAAAGGATATGGTGTCCACCTTGCAGTCATGAGTGAATTTTGCTCTATTAATTCATGTGAAAACATTGTTTAAAGGAGCCTGGAACCTCCTTCCCTCTCTCTCTTGCTCCTTCCTTCGGCCATCTGATGCCTTCCGCGCCTTGAGTGGAAGCTTCCTGAGGTCTCATCGGAAACAGAGGCCAGTGCCATGTTTCTTGTACAGTCTGAAGAACCGTGAACCAAATGCACCTCTTTTCTTCAGATATCACCCAACTCCAGGAATTCCTTTATAGCAGCACAAAACAGACAAAGACAGGAGGCATCTGTGCATAGGCCTTTTAGAGAGAGCTGTTGATATGCTCTAAGCTCCAGACTCAAAGGGGAAGGAGTGGAGATACCTGTCCTCAACTCAAGCTCCTAAGAGTGGCCCCACGGGCCCCACATGAAGAGCTACTGCGTGTCTCATGCTGCACAGGGTCCAGGAGGACAGTGTCAGACTCCTGCTTGAGAGATCTAAGAGGTAAGCGATGGGCGGCCCTGCCAATGGCCAAGTGGAAGAGGAGCTGGCTATGGAGGAGGCCTTCACCCCCAGAACACTGGAGCAAAGGGGCATGAATGCTTCCTGAGGATCTGATGGAGGTTGCACCTATGAGAAAGTCATTGTGGATTACTTTAGGTCTTGTTCAAGAGGACCACCTAGGGCACAGAGCTGTAGGTATTACTGGATTCCCATGGCAACTGGCAAACCACAAATAATAAGCCAACTAGGGAACTGCCGTTGGAGATGCTCTCTTGCATGGAAGATGCCCACTTGCGTGGGTGGCTGGAGGAAGGTCTCTGAGGAACCCACAAAAACCTTCATAAGAGGAAGAATCAGCCTTGAACATCTCCCAGGACCAGAGAGCAAAAAGGCAACTCATGACAGCATCAGTTCCATCCTGACAGTCCCCTCCCTTGTCTCCCCATTATCCCCTACACAGCCATCAACCTGTTGGTGTCAGAAACCATGGTCAGCTGACTGAGGAGTCTGGGGAGATATAGAGCTTTGGATAGGGAGAGAGAAAAGGATCCATCATCTAGCCCCCCTTTCCTCAGCGACAGGGTTCCCACCTTCAGCTGCCCTGGATAGTGGAGGAGAGACACCTCTACTTATATTAGGTCAAAGTTTAGAATATTACAGGGGACTGGAAATGCCCATTTCTGTATTGAGACCATTTGCATTACTTACAAGTGACCTAAAAAGTTATGGGACTGCCCGAGTTTTTATGCAGAGACAGGTAAAAACTAGCCCCACTGGATAAATGTAAAAGAATAGTGGCAGATAAAATGATTTCATGAAGCATCCCATGAATCATGTCTGCTTAATGGACAGGTTTCAGATACTCAGAAAACAGACAAAACTGATAAATTTGATGTCTCCTGAATTGCTTCTGTTGTTACTTTTCAAATGTTATTTTTTCCAATGATAAAGGCAGATTAATTTTAAAGAATTGAGAAAATACATACAAATATTGCAAGAAAACTTTAAAACACACAGTCCTACCACTATTTCTTTATGAAAGTATGAATAGAAGTGTCCTTCCTCTGTGTGTGTGGAGGGGAAGGTATTCAAATGTTCCAAGTATTACCTTTAATGGTGCAATTATGGGGTTTTCCCCTTCTTTTTTGCCTGTATTTGAAAGCCAAACTCCCCTCTCCACTCTTCTAGAATCTGCCTTCTCCCACCTGCCCATTCATCCAATTACATCAGAGCTGCCATGTTCTTTATGATGCCACTTTCTTTGCCATTCTTCACTGGTCTAAAGACGGAACACCAACCCAAGCCAGGCCAGAGGTCTTCCATGTAAATTTGGAGATAGAACAAGAGGTGTCAGTTAACCGTCTTTCTTCTTGGGAGCTGTGGATAATGTCTTTTTCCTCTTTTTGGTACTGGGAAACAGAGAGAAAGATAAGAGCTAAAAAATGAAACTGATGCTCCAAGAGAAACAAAGATGAAAGGTGAGAGACGATCTGGATGATGTTTATGTTTCTGGTTCCAATTCTTCCCTGTGGTTCACTTGCATTTCTCTCTTTGGTTTCTATGTGACATGCCCATATCCTAAAAGTAAGCTTTCCCTTCTGCTAAATCTCCTCATTGTTAAATTTCTGTAATACAAAACCAAGCACACTAGTTAATATCTTCACATTTTCTAATTTTCCTTTACTTGCTTGGCTAACATTTTCCAAAGACATAAGACTATCCTTATTTCTGTGAGAGATCTGCATCTACCCTTAGTGTCACAAGCATAAAAACATTCAGTGAATCTTTCCTTTTCATTCAATTTCCATGTGTGCATTTTGCATGTGTTTAAAATAAAATAGCAGTAGTAAAGAGGGAAGACAAATCACAAAACAACAGCTGAGGAGTATCTGTATGTATGTGTGTGTGAGATGCTCCTTCCTACCCTTTCCCTGGTTGTGGTTAAAGTTATCACTGACTTCATATGTATTTAATGATCTCCAGACTTTTTGGAATAAGCTGGTGGAGCCATTTCCTCCCTCCATTATGTTTTGCTGTTAATTTACCACTAAAAGGAAGGAGATATAGAACTTGGTCCTGCCCCAACAGGTTGCTTTGTATTGACTTTGTCTAGTTATACTCTCATTTTTAAGGTTTTGCTTAAAATAACTATAGTATATCACCCCTTGGGATGCCTGCCTAGTCCCAACCTCCTTAAATGAGTTGCTCATTACCAACACCTCCAGCAGATCTGGAAGGCCATGTTTCTATGTTTTCATCATGTGATGCTCCTCTCTCAACAGTCAACACTTTGTTATATATACTAGGATGGACATTTGAGCCAACTTAGTCAGATTTTCTTTTTTGAGAACGCCACATAATAGGTCTGAGATGTAGGAGCTCAGAGAGGTCACCTAAAACCAAGGCTAGGGAGGTCATTTTTGTCATATGTGTACTGTGTCAGAGAAATTTGGTTCATAGATAGTGATAAATAAGGCAAACGAAGCAAGAAAAGAAGGATCCTGAACCTTGTAACCTCCATGTATTAATCTGCTAAGGCTGCCATAACAAAGTAGCATAGACTGGGTGGCTTAAATGACAGATATATGTTTTCTCATGGATCTGAAGGCTAGAAGTCTGAGATCAAGGGGTTGACGGGGTTAGTTTGTTCTGAAGCCTGTCTCCTTGGCCACCACAGATGACTGTCTTCTCCCTGTGTGTTCACATGGTCTTCCCTCTGTAAATGTCTGTCTCCTGATCTCCTCTTCTTATGGTGCCAGTCATACTGGATTAAGGCCCACCCATCTGACCTCATTTTACATTAATCACCTCCTTAAAGGTCCTATCTCAAAATACAGTCACATTCTGAGGTACTGGGGGTTAGGATTCCAGCATATGAACTCAGGGGGCATAACTCAGCCCATGACACTCCTTTTCTGACTTTCCAGATCTTGATTGTAAACCCTCATGGAGGCTGGTTATATTTCCCATCCTTGGGGTATGAGATAACAGATTCTAACTTTTAACTTGTGACAACCTGAGTAGATTTCTGCTCCTTCCAGTCTAGCAACTCCTCACAAGGATAATTATTCTTCCAGTAAAGACTCTTCTGTGATTTTTTTTCCAGAGTGTCAGGATCAGAAACATCAATACTGCCTTTTTACATGAATCTTAAACAGCAATAATTTCGAGTTATCACTCTAAGTTTCTATTTTGAACTGAGCCCAAAGTTCTCAAAGCTTCCTCTTCTTCCAATTGAAATAATATTCAGGCTTCCATGTAATAAGTCAAGTCCAAAATGCTGTCACTAGCATTCCTGCCACCACGAAGGCTTCACAGGCATTTAGGAATGACCCTGTGGTTCCCACTTTTTGAATTTTATGATGTTAGATATACTTTTCTGGATAAATAGTTGACTTCTCAAGGAAAAATAGAGGAGAATATTTGGATGGAGGAAATGGATGGATCTAGCAGGCAGAAAATCAGTAAGGAATTGGTCAAACTCAACACCATCATCAATTGACTGGATACCATGAACATCTTATAGACTACTTCATCCAACATCAGCAGAATACACATTCTTCTCAATTACAAGATAAGCCTCATCCAGGACCACAAATGCACTTTACTAAATTTAAAAGAACAGAAACCATGCAATGTTCTCAGACCACAATGGAATTAAATTAGAAATCAATATTAGAAAGATAGTGGAAAATCCTAAAATACTTGGAAATTAAACAGTACACATCTAAATAACACATGAGTCAAAGAAGAAATTTCAGGATAAATTTTACAATATTTTTAGCCAAATGAAAATGAAAGCACAACCTATCAAAATTTGCATGATGTAGCAAAAGCAGTGCTTAGAGGAAATTTATAACATTGAATACATAGTCTAGAAAAGGAAGAAAGATCTAAAGTCAATCATCTGAACTTCCATCTTAGGAAACTAGAAAAAGAAGAGCAAATTAAATCCAAAGTAAGCAGAAGAAAAAGTATAATAAAAATTAGAGCAAAAATCAATGACACTAAAACAGAAAATCAATGAAATAAAAAGCTGTTTTTTTTTTTTTTTTTGAAAGAGCAATGAAACCAATAAGCAGGTTGACTGAGAAAATAAGAAAGGTGATACAAGTTACTAGGTCATCAGAAATGAAAAAGTAGAAATCACTAGAAATCCTATAGATATTAGAAGGATAATCAAGGAATACTCTGAATAACTCTATGCCCACAAATTTAATAACCTAGATGAAATAAAGCAATTCCTTGAAAGATACAACCTGCCAAAATTCATACAAGAAAAAATAAACAATCTTAATAGGACTATATCAATTTTTAAAATTTAAACAATAATTAATAACTTTCTAACACAGAAAGCACTAGGCTTAGATGGTAAATTCTGGTGAATTGTACCAACCATTTAAAGAAGAAATCATGCCCAAAGGCCTAACATCCAGATTTACAAGGTAATCAAATGAAGTGAAAAGAAAAAACAACCCCATTAAAAAACGGGCAAAGTACATGATTCTATTCTTCCTAAAGGCCAGTGTAAAACGACATTATGTATATATACCACATTGTCTTTATCCAGCCCACGTCCAATGGGCAGTAGAGTTGGTTCCATGTTTTTGCTATTGTGAATAGCATGGCAACAAACATATGTGTGCCAGTGTCTTTTTTGTAGGGCAATTTATGTCCCTCCAGATATATTCCCAGGAGGG
>CAUYQG010210890.1:0-15288 GCA_963574415.1 Tarsius wallacei | reverse complement strand
ATCACATGTTCTCACTCATAAGCGGACCTTGAACAATGCCGTGATAAACCTAGTGTGCAGGTATCTTTTTTATAGAGTGATTTGAGTTCTTCTGGGTATATTCCCAGTGGGGATTGCAGGGTCATATGGAAGGTTGATTTCTAGGTCTTTTAGAAATCGCCACACTGTTTTTCACAGAGGCTGTACTAGTTTACACTCCCACCAACAGTGTAGAAGTGTTCCCTTTTTGCCGCATCCTTTCCCGCATCTGTTGTTTTTTGAGTTATTGATGATGGTCATCCTGACTGGAATTAGGTGGTATCTCAGTGTGGTTTTAATTTGCATTTCTTTGATGATTAGTGAGGCTGAACGTTTTTTCATGTATCTGTTGGCTGCTCCTATGTCTTCTTTTGAGAGGTGTGTATTTATATCCTTTGCCCGCATTTTAATGGGGCTGTTTTGTTTTTTCTTTTCAGCACATTTGTGTTCCCTGTAGATCCCAGATGTTAGGCCTTTGTCAGCCATGCAGTTGGCAAATATTTTTTCCCACTCTGGGCTGTCTCCCTGCTCCCTTGATGGTTTCTTTGGCTTTGCAGAAGCTTGTCAGTTTGATGAGGTCTCCCTTGTGTATCTTATCTCTTATGGCATGGGCACTTGGGGTTTTGATTAGGAATTGTTTGCCAGTTCTAATTTCCATAAGGGTGTCTCCTACATTTTCTAAGGCTCTTATAGTTTGAGGTTTTATGTTTAGGTCTTTGATCCATTCAGAGTTGATTTTTGTGTATGGTGATAGGTAGAGGTCTTGTTTTAATCTTCTGCATGTGGTCAGCCAGTTTTCCCAGCACCACTTACTGAGTAGGTTTTCCTCTCCCCCAGTCTTTGCTGTTGAAGGCTTTGTCGAAGATGAGTTGGTTGAGAAATTGAGGTTTTGCTTCTGGAATCTCTATCCTGTTTCATTGGTCTAGATGCCTGTTCTTGTACCAATACCAGGCTGTTTTGTTTATTGTAACTTTATAATAGATTTTAAAGTCTGGGAGTATGATACCTCCTGCTCGCTTTTTTTTTTTTTGCTGAGGATTGTTTTGGCTATTTGTGGTCATTTATGTTTCTGTATGAATTCCTGTATTATAATTTCCAGGTCTGAGAAGAATGCTACTGGCAATTTAATGGATATTGCATTAAATCTTGGGTAGGATGGACATCTTAACAATGTTTATTCTTCCAATCTATGAGCATGGAATATTTTTCCATTTGTTTGTGTCATCTTTGATTTATTTGAGCACTGATACCCAAACCAGGTAAAGATACAACAAAAAGGAAAACTACAGGCCAATAACCTTGATGCTGAAATTCTCAACAAGATCTTAGCAAATCGGATTCAACAACACATTTCAAAAGTCATCTACCATGACCAAGTAGGCTTCGTCCCCAGGATGCAGGGCTGATTCAGCATTCGTAAGACCACAACATAATTAAATACATCAACAGATGTAAAAACAAAAACCACATGATTATATCATTAGATGCGGAAAAAGCTTTTGATAAAATCCAGCACCCCTTCTTGATAAAAACCCTCGAACATCTAGGCATAGATGGAACATACCTCAAAATAGTAAGAGCCATCTGTGAGAAACGCATAGCCACCATACTACTAAACAGACAGAAATTGGAACCATTTCCCCTGAAAACCGGAACAAGACAAGGATGCCCACTCTCACGCCTTCTTTTCAACATAGTTTTGGAAGTTCTAGCTAGAACAATAAGATAAGAGAAGGAGATCAGCGGTATCCAAATAGGAAAAGAGGAAGTCAAGCTATCCCTCTTTGCAGACGACATGATTCTATACCTCGAAAATCCAAGAGAATCTGTCAAAAACCTCCTTGTACTGATAAAGGACTTTGGCAAAATCTCGGGGTTTAAAATCAATGTGCAAAAGACAGCTGCATTTCTAGACACCACCAACAAACAAACAGAAGTCCAAATAAAGAGCACAATCCCACTCACAATAGCCAGAAAAAAAATCAAATACCTTGGCATCTCCCTAACCAGAAACATGAAAGATCTTTACAATGAAAACTACAAAAAAAATTTTAAAGAAAGAATACTATGGTGGACATGACAAATCTGCTTGTCATGGGAAAGAAATGAGTAGACAGATAATTACAACAAAATGTGTGAAATGTTATAAGAATAGTAAGAACAGGATGCTCATGAGCATCTGGGGCAGCACCAACTCATGTTTAGGCATACCGGGCAGGTTCTCTAGAGTAACTTTAGGTTAGATATAAATGGTGAGTAGACAATAACCAACTGAAGGTTGCTATGACCTGAGTATTTGTGCCCTCTCCTATTTGTATGCTGAAATGAATGAGGGTGGATCCTCGTGAATGGAATTAATGCCCTTATAAAAGAGGCTTGAGAAAGCTCCCTTGCCCCTACTGCCATGTGAGGACACAATGAGAAGATAGCTATGTCTATGAGGAATCAGACCCTCACCAGACACCAGATTTGCTGGCACCTTGATCCGATCTTAGACTTCCCTGCCTCCAGAACTATAAGAAATAAATTTCTACTGTTTATAAGCCACCCAATCTGTGGTATTTTGTTATAGAAGCTTGAACAGACTAAGAAAAAGGTGTGTGTGTGTATATGTGTGTACACGTGCACATGTGTGGGTGTTGGAGAAATTAAGGGGGTGGAGTGGAACAAAGTGGAGAGATATTATTCTACAAAGAAGGAATGGCATATAATAAGGTCTGAACTATGCAGTTGGGATGCCTTCCTAAAAGTATACCTAAAAGTTTCATTTTGAGCTGTGTAGTACCTACAAGTAAGGCTGTAGATATAAGATTTAGGTCATAAAAGTTCTTGCATGCCAAGTTAAGTCATTTCGACTTTGCCCTGTAGCAAATGGAGAGAATCATGGATGGGGTAGGGAGTTGTAAGCAGTGCAGTAGCATGATCATTTTGCATTTGAAAGATCTGGCTACAACCTGACTTTCATGGTATAAATATTCCCATCGTGGCTGAGTTCAAGCTATCAACATGAACTCCTGAACACAGAGTTGGAAGAGATGTTCAGTAGCATACCATTATACAGGATTTTCACTATAGATACCAGAGATGAAAAGAAAATCTAAGTTTTTATCTAGATAAAAAGAACAAATTACTTATAGGAAAAAATAAACAGACTCACATCGGACTATATATTTCCAAAAATGGAACCTAAAAAGAGTAAAATAGCATCTATGTCTATATCTATAGGTAGAATTTTGTCTACTTCTCAAAATGAGAATCAATAGGGAGAGTCTGCAAGGAGAAACCTAACAGTATTGGGGAAGTTAATGAAGGAAGATTAGAGCATTCTGAGGATCTCACTGGCAATTCTAAAAGTCTCATGTGATGGGGAGAAATGAGGAATAAACAGTGCACTAGTAATGTGTTTAAATATTTGGTATTTAGCTTTGACTTAACAGTGGAGAAGAAATAACCAGCAACAAGTAAGGAAAAGGAAAAAAAGAAAAGAAGCAAAAAGGAAGATGAATAGAAAATATACAGTTAAGGTAGTAGGGACAAAATCAAGTACATCAGTTGTACAAAATATGAATAAGCTAAATCTTCCTATTAATAGAAAATGGCTGTCAGGTTGGAGTAAACCCAGGTATATGTTGTTATAAGAAAAGAAAAATGAAGAGAGAAACAAAGAGATTCCAGGTAAACTTAAGTACAAGGAAAGAAGGATTACCATTATTAGTACTAGAAATTTAAAGTTAAAAGCACTCAAATAAAAGCAAGAGTTACTTTTTTTACATTGGTAAAAGACTTAAGAACATGTCCTTATCACAATAAAAGGATGGTTGCATTATAATTCTGATCAGATCATGTTCTGTGCATTATGTTTAATTTTTGACATTCCTCAATCTCATGTACAGTCAATGAAAAGTAAACATAGCTGGGCTCGGTGGCTCAGCATGTAATCCTGCTCCTTTGGGAGGCTGAGGTGAGTGGATTGCCTGAGCCCGCAGGTTCGAGACTGCCTGGGCAACTTGGTGAGGCCTCATCTCTACAATAAATAAAAAAATTAGCCGGGCATGGTAGCACGCGCCTGTAGTTCCAGCTACTCGGAAGGCTGAGGCAGAAGAATCGCTGGAGCCCAGCAGGTCGAGGCTGCGGTGGCCGGGAGCAGCCATTGCACTCCAGTCTGGGTGACAGAGTGAGACTTCAACTCAAAAAAAAAGAAAAAAAAAGAAAAGTAAACATAGAGGTGAGGATTTTGAAAGTTAGTTCACAGAAGAAAAAGTTGAAAATTGGAGACATGTAATGTAAAGAGGAGAAGGCGACAGGGAGATACGGCACCTGTCATCAAATATTGTAAGGGTTGCCCTATAGAAGATGGAGCAAAGGAGTAGAGCAAAGATCAATCGTTGAAACTATAGGGAACCAGAATTTAGTTCTACATATCTAAATTGTTCTAGTACTTAATGTATTCTACAGTAGAATGAAGGGATGAATTCAAGAAGGAAAAGGGAATATCTCTGTCAGATGCTCTAGGAGTGATTCTTTCATTGTAGGAGAGTTTGGATTAAATAGCTGCTAATGTTACTTCTAACTTGAATTTTCTTTAAGTTTTTACTTATTTGTTTATTCATTTAAAATTTTTGTTAACATTTTAATGAATTTTCTTTTTTTAATATTAAAAAATCAACTTTATGACTAGATACAAGGGCACAGGACATACAATGCATTGCTTAGGAATCCACAGTTGATTCAAAGAACAGAACATGATAAAGCAATAACATTAAAGTGATGCTATTCATCAGGTAATGATATGCATTGACCTAAGGCTGGGCACAGGCTCCATTCCTTCTCTCTCTGGGGTTGCGTAGAGTGTACCTCCTCAAATAAGGAACTGGCTGTGTGTGTTGTCAAATAAGAATGCTCAGAACCAGGGAGAGGTTCTGGTTCTTTTGGTTTTTTATTTTATTTTATTTTATTTTAAAGATGTGGGGTGTATACCAACTTGAATTTTCTACGAACTTTTAACTTTAACATCATCACAAAAATTAGCCAACCATCATTTCAGCACATAGTCATCTAAATGCTGACAAAAAGTCAAATCATCACATTCCCTGGGTGATTTAAAATTGTGAGTAACAAACTTTTTTAAAAAGAGAACTTAAGAATAATAAATAATAACAGAATGTGAAAAAGTGAATCAGTTAAATAATCTACTAAGCTTTATTACATATAAGGTCTTGGAGACTAAAAATAATAGTGATATCAGAAGCATCAGGCATCATCAACTTAATCTAGTTAAGAAACTAGGCTCTAAAGGCAGATCTACAATCAGATAGATTTGGCTTCAAATCCTGGCTCATCCCCTTATTTGATTGGTAAACTTGGACATGTTGCTTTATCTCTTTTTCTTAAGTTGACTTGTAGGTAAAATGGAGGATAACCATAGTTCCTAATTTCATAGAGTTATTGGGAACTGTAAGTGAGATAAGGTACATAATATAATCAGTTTGCCTGGATTTGAGCATATGTTTATTCATTCCCCTTACATACAGTACATGTTTGAAGAGAATAAAGATGAAAGGAACAAAAGTATTGAAGAGAAAACCAAGTCACCATTTGAATAACTAAGCCAGGTTATCCTTTTATCCAAAGAAGTCTTGAAATAGACAACAGACTCACTGCTGAGTGTTTATGTAGTAAAGCATCTGAAGTTCCACAGGAGAGGAATAATGTAAATAGTTATAAGGACATTATATGCTCAAAAAGATATTTCACTTCATTCACAAAAGTCATAAAAAAAACCTACTGAATTCTAGTGCTTGTATTCAAGCAAGAAGAAAATGTGAAGATTAGATAAATGATTAAAAAATAATTATTTGGTGACCCTTTAAAGAGAGCTGGTAATATCCTTTAGAGTTTATTGTGAAATCAGGGCTTTACATACTCCTATAGAATATGAGACATTCTGCCTAATAGGGATGCCTTCTTTGCTCAGCTATTGACCTACTTGATGAGCTAGAGCCAATTCTTTTTTTTTTTTATTGGAAAATACAATTATTTTTAATGAATATGTCATTTATTTCCATGTTGATGGTTTTGTTACTGTTATGTTTAAATTAATTAGTAAATGTTTTCTTCCTCTTTATTTTATTATAAAGATGTGGGGTACAAGTCAAGATTAGGTACATAAGTGGTCTACGTACAGGTGAAGTTTGGGCCTCCCACTGTTCCTCACTTCCTGTGGTTTAGGATCAGGTACCCTTAGTGATGTATGTTCCCCCTCCCCTTTCAGTGTCTTGCTACTGCCAATATCTCTCTTGTAGTAAGTATTATGATAAATGACTGGTACCCACTTATGAGTGAGAACATGTGGTATTCAGTTCTTTGTTTTTGTAACACTAATTTCATTTCACTCAGGGAGCATAACTTTCAGACATTACCTAGAGCATGTTCAGATGAAATGATCAGTTTATGACATGTAAAGCTCATTTTCTTATATCTATCAAAAATGTTATAAAGCTGTGTTTTTTAAAGACTGAGCTGTGCTCTTGAAACAGCAGAGCATTTTGTTATTGCATCACTAGTGATTTATCAGACCATGTGAAAAAAAGGCAAACAATAACAAAACTTTGCCCACCAAGAAGTCAAAACACCTGCAAATAAAGCAAGGCAGTCACTCATCCAATTGATTATCTCCATAATACATTATAGTCAGATATTTGTAAACCCATATCTCATCATCTAAAGATGTGTGAATGTCCTTTGTCCTCATTAACAAAGTGATGCGGTGCCAAGCAATGTAGTTTTTACAAGTGTTATAATTTTTAGTGTGGGGGGAATGTTTGGCAATACATAGGTATAAAAGAAATGGCTGTTTAACCAAGCTGGTTGGTCAGGTTATGCTATTTTACATAGATATCAACAAATATTACTATAGTGACAATCATTCACAAAGCACACAACTAAACAATTTGCCAAGGAAACAACAAACATAACCTATAAATATGTTTGGTGATCAGAAAGCAGAGAAAAATAACTCTTGGCTATTATTTTTGTTGCATAAAAATGAAATAAATGCCATTAAAAGTCATTATAATTATGCTGACTGTAACTCAGTTTTTGTTACCTATTTGGAATAAAATGGTATCAACCCATTAAAAAAAGATTGAAATGTTAGTTATTGTGGCTAGTTTGTATTAATCAAAATTCCCTTATTATTAGGGTAAAAGGCAGAACTGTGAATGCTTTTTTGTGTGTGTCTAATTTAAGATTAAACCATCACCTTCCACATAGTAAACTCTCAATGAATGCTTGAATGGACAAATGAGTAAACAATTGAAGGGTAACAAAGATCACTGTTGTCAATTAAAAGTCCAATCAAAGTAAACATTGCGTGCTTTGGGTGGCTGAGGTGAGTGGATTGCCTGAGCCCACGGGTTCGAGATCCACCTGGGCAACTTGGTGAGGCCTCATCTCTACAATAAATCAAAAAATTAGCCGGGCGTGGTAGCATGTGCCTGCAGTTCCAGCTATTTGGAAGGCTGAGGCGGAAGGATCGCCAGAGCCCAGCAGGTCGAGGTTGTGGTGGCCGGGAGTGGCCACTGCACTCCAGTCTGGGCGACAGAGTGAGACTCCAACTCAAAAAAACAAAACAAAAACAAAACAAATAAACAAACAAAAAAACAAAGTAAACATTGCTTATATAACCAATAATCAAAATATTTCTTTTTTATTCCTTAAATTGGTAATAACAATTTGACAGGCTATCAGAATAATGGATTTTAGGGTCTGCATAAATAGCTCTTGTTTAATAACCCTGAGTGATTCAACTGGGACCAATAGCATTCTTTCTTTTAATACTTTAATTCTTAGGCCTTTAAGCAAACAAGTAAAATTAAGTTTTGGCACCTAACCAAGTGCAGAGAGGATTAGGCCTGGAATATGTGTTACAGATATGTCTCACAACAGTGAAACCAGAGAAAGTTAATTGACGTGAAAAACTTTCTAATTTCATTCTGAGGACTTAAGCATTCTGATAGGTAAAACACCATCTGATAGAAGTTAGTTTGTACAACATCTCTTTTCCAGCAACTTTCTTGAATTATTTCCTGGAGATTTTGTGATGGCCTTTTAAAAACCATTTGATATGAACCTAAAAACCTTAGACAGCAAATTAGCTGTCTTAACGGACACCTATCTTCCAAAAGTAGGATCTGTTGTTACAAATAAAGAACATGAATCAGCTCAATGAAGAAATAAATGTTTGTCTTCATCTATAAATAATTAGCTAACACAAAATCATGCAAGCAAAACTAAAAGGTAACATACTTTAATTAGTCTTATTTTTATAGATATAGAAGAAATAAAACAGGCTAACAACCTTGAGGTTGGAGATAGTACCTGTATACTTCACTAAATATGGTACTCTCCATGGCCTAATTAGAAGCTGTAAACTGAAACCTCTCATGATCTTCCTTCATGTTCTACCCTGAGTGAATATGGTGAGAAGCCTTTGAGAGGAGCCGCACATTCTGTTCCAGACATCAGGAAGTATGAGTGTAAACACACATGCATGAATCCAATTACATACACATAAGGCATCAAGGGCAAAAACAAAATTACTTACTTGTTAGGTTTTCTTTTTTATAATCTGAAGGGGAAAGGATAAAAATTTGTTTTAAGTGAGCATCCAGATATCTCACATATTCTGTGAGAGTGCTAAGAAATGCAAGTTCTCATTCAGCTTTTTAATATACAACTGGAAGACATTTTTTGCATTCGAATGTGAAAGAACTAGGTCTTTGAAATTAAACCAGCTGTTAGGGATAACAACAAAGTTCCTTTCAAACAAAATTCATTAAAGCAGCATGCAGCAATTCAGTTTTGTTTTGTGGATCAGCATTTTTCAAGCATGTGGCTTATTTTAGCATGCTTAAAAATTTGCTTCATTGGCTAAGAAAAAGGATTTTATTCCTTTATTCTGTTCTTCTGACAAAACAAGAGATGTTTCTTAGACATTTTTCTGCATATTCCAGAAAGTATCACAAGCTTCATAAGATTCCCTATGAAAGAAAGAGCTCAAGTCATAGTTAAAAGTGCTCTTTAATTTATTTTAGAACAAATTAAATAAATCCTTACACTAACCTGTGCAATTAGGATAGCATTAGGATTCTGCTATTAGGTGTCTAAGCAAGGCAGAATTTAAAAAAAAATTAAAAGTGCCTAGAAATATTAGAAGCTTTAAATTCACATCTTAGTTTCTTCAAAATAGTAAATTTCTCTTAACCTCCAAAGTCATGGGAGAACTCTTTGTTACCTAAGTATGGCAGTCTGGTGCAGGCCATGGGGTCCCAGTGCATGCTGGGAAGCTTGCTGCATTCTGTCATGGAAAGCAGATGCATCCCAGATCTGTAGAGTCCTCTGTGGGTGTTTTCTTCCATTGCCAGCCATTCTTTTGCACAGAAGAGCTCCTTTACTGCCAAACAATATTCTCTAAAATATTGTATGAAGAACAAAATTTGATGAATCATGACATGTTAAAGCCAAATTCTGTATTTTCAAAACATCATCGTTGTACACTGTTATTATAAAAGCATTTTCGAAAGGACTCTTGTACATAATGTGGGACTTTATGAAATACAGTATGTTATCCTGTGAGGTAAAATGCTATCTTGTTTTGTTTTTAAAATATAATGGATGCTACTGGGGAAAGGAATTCTCAAATTTAAAAGATATTAGTTTGAAAATTTCTGATATGTCTTCTCTCAACTTCATATTAAATTAGCCACAAAGGTACAGAAATAAGTCATACAGAGCTTTAAAAGCACACATATTAAAAGTCATGGATGATTATCAATCAGTTTCCAGCCTGGGAGTTTTTCTGTAATCTTGGGGCTCATGGGCAAGACTTGAAGGTCACAGTCTGTGCCTTCGTATGCTTTGTTTTCAGAAACAGAATGGCACCACCTCTCTGGCAGTTTATAGGAGGGCATGTGGGTCCTTACCCACCCTTACTTTGAAGCACAGAGTCCTGCCCAATTGTGCTTTCATCTGAGAAAGCCAGAGTGATATCTGTTTGAATATGAAGCTGTTGTCTTCATCTGTATGTTGTGTTATAATTGAAGTAGATGAAGAAAGACTAGTTGGAATGGTTGACATTTCATGGATTAATATTTGTTTTAGCCTGATAGAAAATAAGACACACTACATAGGCAAAAAACGGGTTAATTCCAAATTAAGGCATTTGGGGTTAGTAATAAGAAGGAACTAAAGATAATTAAAGAAATTAAAGATAATAATAGTAGAAGTCCCTCACTCAATATCTGAAGGATTCGGAAAGAAGGAAACTGTGCATGTGTACGCATACATACATATAAGAATATATGCCACTATGGTTTCACTTTTTTAATACTCATGGCTACATTCCTATTTCTCTAACTTGCCAATATGGGCTAATTGAGCATGCACAGAACGAAAAGCTGTGACTATGAATGTGATGGGATACAATGAGGGAATCATGAGAATTAAAAATGGAATGTAGAATTCTTGGTACGTCTGCAAGAGAAGGGAGTCTAATGTAGCTTTCAAAGCTTCTGAGAGGGTGAAGAATCTGAGAAAGTGTTACTTGGCTTGATACCACCCTTAGGTTGCACAAACACATCTTTTTGCATTCAAGACAGCAGAGTTAAACTGTGCAAACATCCATATAAAAAAATAAATTTAAAATAAAAAATTACATGATCCACATTAGGTAGAAGAAGGAAATACCTGAGAAAATTATTATTATTATTATTATTATTATTATTTTTGTGGGATCTCACTGTTGGCTAGGCTGGAGTGCAGTGGCACAATCATGGCTCACTGCAGCCTCAAACTCCCGGACTCAGGTGATCTTTCCGCCTCAGCTTCTCAAGTAGTTGGGACTTCAGGTGTGTGCCACCACACCTGGCTAATGTTTTAAATTTTTGTAGAGACAAAGTCTCACAGTGTTTTCTAGGCTGGTCTCAAACTCCTGAGCTCAAGCAATCCTCCTGCCTTGGCCTCCCAAAGTACTGGAATTAAAGAAGTGAGCCTCTGTGTCTGGACTTTTAAAAATTCTAAGTGAAGAACACATTAGGAATGGTTTTTGGATTGCTTTGTTTTTATTGTCATGCATTAAAGCATAACCTCTATAACAGAGTTTTTTACAAGGAAAAAATCAGACTGAAATAAAAAGACAGACTGAAAAATAGGCTGATTTGAACATGGTAATAGTTAGAGAAAATGAAAACCACAAAAAAGTAAAATTAACATTAAAAATCTTCACTGAACATAGAAAAATGGCACTGCAAGAAATGAACAAATGTTCAATTTGAACGGAATATTCAACTGAATGCAAAAAGAAAGAACCTAACTGGATGCAGAAAGAAAGACCCAACAGAAGCAAATAATGGGTGAAATAACTGATAAGAAAGAGAATGTAAGAAATCTGAAGTACAAATAATGCTGTTCTCAAAAAGAGAACCAGAGCACCTAAAAAATAGAAAATAATCAAAGATGTACTATAAGAAAATATTTTTAAGATTAAAAGCACATGTTGAAATTGTTTTTATATTATTTGTATGACATGAAAGAAAGTAATGAAGATATCCATCTCCAAATGAATTTTACACATTTGAATCTCAAGAATTAAAGAAATAATCTTCCTACCAATTGGCAAGAGGAAAATGTTCCTTACAAAGGAACAAAATTGAGGATTGCTTTCTGTTTCCTCTTACTATTACATAGCCAAAACAAAAAAAGTATAGTTATATAAGGAGAACTTGTTAATACAGTACTTAAATACCGAGTCAAAAACACATCTGTAAGATTTCAAAATAAAATCTACATGTAATCTAAAAATCATCTACTTCAGCTGAATGAGAGAAGGATGAACAAAAAAAAAGAAGCAAAATTGAACATTTAAGAAAAAGAAAGATCTTATATTAAATGAATGAAATGAACATCAAGGGTAAGTAACATAGGTCCTCTAAGTATTTATTTATACATGATTATGAAATCAAATATAAATGCTAAAAATAATTTTCCTAAAATTGAGCATATGAAAATAAAAATGTAACTGAATAATACTAATCTGGCTTATAATTCCAGATAAAGTTTCAATGAACAAGTGTAGAAGATTCAGTACAATTATGCTAACTCAATTAGGCCTATCCTGAACACCCTATTTTTAAAATCACAACTTCCTCTTTCACTCTTGGCATTTCTGGTCTTTTACAAAAGATATAACAAAAATAAGATAAAATGAAGACCAAACTCACCAGTTATTAACAATAAGTTCAATTTTTGTTTCATTTTTATTGGTGCAAAAAGCAGAAGTTGTCAGCATTGCAAGAAAACATTCGTGGAGAAGCAATTATTGTGAAAATGTTTAATGCATCATTTGGACTATTGCATCAAATAGACAAAGCTCACTTAAGAGCAAAAAGGATTGGACATTTTAACTATTGATGATACTAACATTTACATATTATATATGAATTTTGTGCCTAGAGAGATGAGATTAAGTTTTTTTATGTCTGTTTTTTACAATTACCAATTATATATCAAAGAAAAGAAAACCTCTATAAAATATGAAAATGTTTATAGTTTCTTATCTCAATGGGTATAAAATGTCTCACTATAGGGATTTTAAAAACAGAAAAAATTTTCTAATTATCTAAATAACAACTGAAATTAGAAAAAAGTACACTACAAATGATTTATAGATTTAGTAAGTGATGAACTGTACTATCCTAATAAATTTAAAATCTCAATGAAAGATTTTTTTTTTTCTAAAAAAGGGTAAATTACCTTCAGTCTTAAAAGAACATCTGTGTTTCATGCATGTAAACTGATCTGGGACATAAATGCTAGAAGGTTACTCAATAAATGTATTCTGTAGTGATAGAGTAGGCAGGTTAGAGTAGGCAGGTTAGAGTAGTGATAGAATAGGCTCTAGGAGGGTGTAGGAAAATTCAGGAACCTGTAGAAACTCTTGCAAAAACTGTCTTAATTTCAGGGCTGCTAGAAAGTTAAAAAAAACTGTTAAAATAATTCTTCCCAATATGTCTGCAGCCTACTCAGGATATTGGTGATTGTGAGCCTATCACCAGACAGGGCACAGGTGGGGAATCCAGCTGGGTATGCACATAAATAACCAAGTTGTCTTTCTTTAACCTTTGTCTTTATTATATGTTTATTAGTATACTAAATGACCCTCTAGCACCATGACCATTCCAACACTACCCATTTATAGTAATAAATTGGGTGGAGCTTCAGTTCCAGGAATTGCTCAAACATCTTAGAAAAATCCACACCTTTAATAGAATATCCCATCTCTTCATTATTGTAGCTCACAAAACCCATAAGCCAAAAAGCTCTGGACCACACTTCCTTGTATCCACCCACACTTTGCCCTAAAGCGTGTACAATATTCTGTCTTCCACTTAATAAAATTGCTAATGGCCTTGCTATGTTCAACTTGCTCTAAAATTCTTTTCTGAGGTGAAGTCAAGAGCCTGGCATGGAACACACACAAAATCCCAGTAACAGTAGTAGCATACAAAGATAAAATTTAATTTTTTTATTGTGACATCTCACTCACATACTTTCTCCATCTCTTCTATTTCCCCCCTTATCCTTTGTCATATATATATATATTTTACAGTCTGTGAGACTTTTGGTCTGGATTTGAGTTCACTGCCTATTTTATAATATGTACAAAATCACTGTGCAGCCTGTTGGTTTATGAAGTGTTAGAGGATGGGATTATCTGGCAAGAGTAATGTCCTGACATATATGCTAAAAGGACTAATGAAATTTTAATGGACCAAAGAGAAACATTATATATCACTTGTGATTTTTGAAACCCATGTGCATGTTTGTTCTAAGTTAAATGCTTTATTTATTCGTTTTTATTTTTAAAAATTTTTTATCTTTATTTAAATATTTTTTTAATTTTAAATATGTGGGGTACAATTCAGGGTTAGTATACAAATGTTCATTATGCAGGAACCCTTGTTGATGAGGTGTGTCCCTCCCTCCCCTGGCAGTTTCCCACTGCTGCCAATCCCTTTTTTATAGTATTACAATAGTTGTTCAAGGTCTGCTTATGAGTGAGAACATGTGATATTTGGTTCTTTGTTTCTGTGATAGATCATTCAGTATTATAGCCTCTAAGTTCATCCAAGTTGCTGCAAATTTCATAATTTTGTCCTTCTTTATGGCTGCATAATATTCCATTGTGTATATGTACTACATGTTTTTATCCGGTCCTCTTTTTGTTCCATGTTTTTGCTATTGTAAATAATGCTGCAATAAACATGTGTGTGCAGGTATCTTTTTCATAGAGTGATTTGAGCTCTTCTGGGTATGTTTCCAGTAGGGGGATTGTGGGATCGTGTGGGAGGCCAATTTTTAGATCTTTTAGGAATTGCCACATTGTTTTCCACAGAGGCTGTACTAGTTTACACTCCCACTTACAGTGTAGAAGTGTCCCCTTTTCCCCACATCCTCTCTAGCATCTGTTTTTTGAGTTATTGATGATGGCCTGACTGGAGTTAGGTGGTATCTCAGTGTAGTTTTAATTTCCATTTCTTTGATGAGTAGTGAGGCTGAATCTTTTTTCATGTATCTGTTGACTACTCATATGTCTTCTTTTGAGAAGTGTCTATTCATATCTTTTGCCCACTTTGTAATGAGGCTGTTTGCTTTTTTCATTTCAGCATGTTTGAGTTCCTTGTAGATTCTAAAAGTTAGGCCTTTGTCAGATATGCAGTTGGCAAATATTTTTTTCCAGTCAGTGGTCTGTCTCCCTGCTCTCTCAGTGGTTTCTTTGGCTTTGCAGAAGCTTGTCAGTTTGATGAGGTCCCACTTGTCTATCTTATCCCTTACGGCATGGGCACTTGGGGTTTTGATCAGGAATTGGTTGCCTGTTCTAATTTCTATGAGAGTGTCTTCTGTATAAAACTTACTTTTAGTTCTAGTAAAAATGTCCTAAACTTCAACTACAGTGTAGAAGTGTCCCCTTTTCCCCACATCCTCTCTAGCATCTGTTTTTCGAGTTATTGATGATGGCCTGACTGGAGTTAGGTGGTATCTCAGTGTAGCATATCTGACAAAGGCCTAACTTCTAGGATCTACAAGGAACTCAAATGTGCCAAAAAGAAAAAAGCAAACAGCCTCATTACAAAGTGGGCGAAAGATATGAATAGACACTTCTCAAAAGAAGACATATGAGCAGCTGACAGATACATTAAAAAATGCCCATCC
>CAUYQG010210885.1:0-33229 GCA_963574415.1 Tarsius wallacei | reverse complement strand
CGTCCCCTGATGGTTTCCAAGGTCCACTTATGAGTGAGAACATATGGTACTCTGTTCTTTCTGTGGTAGATCCCTGAATATGATTGACTCTAAATCCATCCAAGTTGCTGCAAAGTCCATATGTTTGTCCTTCTTTATGGTTGCATAATATTCCATTGTGTATATGTACATTTTTTTATCCAGTCCAGCTTCGATGGGCAACATGGTTGGTTCCATGTTTTGCTATTGTGAATAGAGTTGCAACAAACATACGTGTGCAGGTATGTCTTTTGTAAAATGATTTGAGTTCCTCCGGGTATATTCCCAATAGGGGAATTGCTGGGTCATATGGAAGGTCAATTTCTAGTTTGAGATGCCAACTTTAGAATTAAGTTGTAGAAATCTCTTTCAGCAAAATCTCCCAGTTTAACAAATTATTTCATTAAAGGTAAAGTATTTAACCACCAACACTCTTTTTAAATATTATAAAAAGGTTTGATATAGAAACAAAATAGGTAAACAGAGCAGGCATAGTGACTCATGCCTGTAATCCCAACACTTAGGGAGGTCAAGGCGGGAGGATTGCTTAAGCCTAGGAATTCAAGATCAGCCTGGGCAACATAATAGTGACACCTCACCTCTGCAAAAAATACGAAAATCAACCAGGTGTAAAGGCATGTACCCTGCAGTCCCAGCTACTTGGAAGGCTGAGACAGAAGGAACGCCTGAGCCTAGGAAGCTGGGGCTGTGATGAGCTGTGATAATGCCATTGCATTCCAGCCTGGGCGACAGGGTGAAACACTGATTTAAAAAAAAAAAAAAAAGGATAAACCACAGCATAGCTCCCCTGAACATCAGTGTAGGAAAGATTAGGAGATATTACAAGGGAAAGACGCTATAAACCAAGGTCATCAAACATGGTTCTGGTGTTTTGAACCAGGTAGTCTCCTGTTTTTTGTATAGCTCATGAGCTAAGAATGTTCTTTACATTTCAAAGTGGTTGGAAAAAAACATGAAAATAATAATAATATTTTTGTGACATGTGAATATTATGAGAAATTCAAAATTCAGTGTCCACAAGGAAATGTGATTGAAACACAGCCACGCCCATTGGTTTGTGTATAGTCAGTGGTTGTTTTTTGCCCTACAATAGCAGAGCTGATTAGTTGGAAGAGATTGTGTGTCTCACACACAGAACATATTCACTGTCTGATCACTTAGATAAGAAAAAAAAAAAGACTGACTCCTACTAGAGACCAGTGGAATTTGATATAGCCAAAAGAATTCAGTTTACAAAGTTAGTTTTCATTTGTTTGTTTTGATTACAAAAGAAATTGCTTGTGTTGTACAATTAAGGAAAAAAACAGCATGAGATATAATATGCAGTGTAATATTGATCATGTAAAATAAAAAATGAGTAAATTACTTATAAGAAATATATTTAAAAATTAATAATACCTGATTTAAGATTGAAATTACACACATTGTCCCCTCCAACTTGCTTTTTTTTTCAAATATCTATAAACTAGAAAATTCAGAGGAAAGGTGATGAGACATTTTTAAATGAAACTGATTTGTATGACAATTTGTTGATTTGTTTTGGTTGAATTTTTAACATGGTTCTGGTGTTTTGAACAAATGTTTTATAACTATTTTCTGCTAATTAATGCTCTAAAGACCACATCTAACTAATTTTATCCCTAAAGATTTGTGTAACATGTATTTTTGACATGTCTTTATTAAAATAGATTTAATAAAAATTAAATTATAGTCTAATCCCTGTATTTTATATCTCATGAGTAAAGGGAATTTTGATATTTTACTATTATGTTGCCAACCTGAGAAATTTAATGCTAATACATTAATTTAAATATGTAAATGTAGCCAGGTGTAGTGACTCATGTCTGTAATCCCTGTACTTTGTGAGGCTGAGGCAGGAGGATTGCCTGAGCCCAGGAGTTTGAGACCAGAGTGGGCAACATGGCGACACCTCGTCTCTACAATAAAAAAAATTTGCTGGGCATGGTGGCACACATCTGTAGTTTTAGTTACTTGGAAGGTTGCGGCAGAAGGATCGCCTTAGCCCAGCAGGTCAAGGCTGCGATAGACTTGAGCATGCTACTGCACTCCAGCCTGGGTGACAGAGTGAGACTCTGACTCAAGATAAAATAAAATAAAATAAAATAACAAATTTAGGATGTGGAAGGTAGTTATTACAGTTAAAGAATATATTTTAAGTTTCAAGTGATTTATCTGACCGTTTCTTTATGTATGGAGAAAAGCCATTGATATAAATATTAATTTTGTGGCAATAATTTTCCATTTTTAATATTTTTAAATGGAAAGGGAAAAACCAATACCTAAATCTTTGCTATAATTCAAGTAAACTCAGAATGATATAGTTCCTGCAGCTGTTTACCTGTATGGAAATGAAATACTGAGACGTGCGTGGAGATGGATAAAGATGTGCACATATGTGCATATGACCAAGGCCAGGTAACTCCACAGATTTATGGATGATTAGTTTAAGTTAAAAGCACTGTGCCTTATAGATTTGTTTTTCTGATCAAGGTTTGCATTGTCGGTAATTTTGTTAATGGTTATCCGGAGATGACATTTATTCTTGGTCATGCTGATGTATTAGGCTATTTTGGTCATTCTTCATTTATAAAACATTTGTTTGCCCTCATTTTCCTGTGGTAGATTGAACCAAAGAGAAACAGGCTTTCAAACCATTGTAAAGCAAAGTATTCTAGCAAGGAAAACGCAGGATGAAGAGAATTTTAGGAAGCCACACAAGAAATAGACGGGTCTAACAGAAACTGGTGCTTCTTTCAAAATGCAGTCACTACTTCTCAATTATTGGTCTTTGGTATCCTTTTTACATTATTGCTGTTTTTATTGTTTTTGGTTTTTTTTGTTGTTGTGTGCGTGTGTGTTTTTATTTTTGGTTTTTGAGGGTTTTTTTGAGTTGGACTCTCACTCTGTTGCCCAGGATGGAGTGCAGTGGCATGCTCCTGGACACTCTAGTCTCAGCCTGTTGGACTCAGGCAATCCTTAGTCTTCCAGGTATCTGGAACTACAGTCAAGCACCACCACACCCGGCTCATTTTTTGATTTATTGTAGAGATGAGGTCTCACCAAGTTGCCCAGGCTGGCCTTGAACCCATGGGCTCAGGCAATTCACTTCTCTCTGCTGCCAAAGTTCTGGGATTCCAGGCTGAGCCACTGAGCCCAGCCATTTTCACACCTTGTCCTGCCCCATTCCAACCTACGTTTGATGCCTTTCTCACCATCATGGTTATTCTCTAAAAACGACCAGGTAAAAGTAGGCATTAATTACCACGAATCATAATTAACTAATTTCCATTGGTTATTTAACCTTTTGAAATATTTTCAGTTGAAAAGATCAATTGTATTCTAACCCAGAGGAATCAATTATTAATAGCAGAAAAGATTTTGAAGGTTCGAGGTGTCTCTTCAGTGCTGCTCCTAAAATCTAGCCACCAAGAGCAGTTCATACTTAATGGTGACCTACAGCTGACTTCCTATCATAGAAGACGTAGTTCCAAGACCCATGATAACTTTAGGGTTCCCAAAAGTCTTTTGAATTTTTCTAAGACCAGAAGAAATAGCCTGCACAAAATTTTATAAAAATATGACTTTATATATATTCTCTATATAGTGTCTCCCCTCTTTTCTTCCTCCTTTGCTTCTTCCTCCCTTTCTCTGGCTCTCTGCTCTTTCTCTCTCTCTTTTATAAAGAAAGGGAACCATTCAGTCCAAGTTCCTAGCATCATAAATGTCTTAATGTAGCCCTGATTGCTGATGGGAGAAAATAACTACTCATCTGTATGCTCTCAGTTTCTCCTAACAAATCATATTAGTAACTAATTCTAAGAGAAAAAGCAAACCTTTCGGTCACATTACTAGCTGAATCTAAGAAAACAACAGCATTAAAAAACAAGAATCTTCACGGTTTAATAAAGATAATTGAAAAAGCTTTTTACATTTCTATAGGTTGTCACTCTGGGAGAAACTCAGTAATTTTTCTCTTTGTGAATCAGTTATTCTATTAAATTAATAAGATTAACAGATAATAGCAACAGAAGCAACAATGTGAGTGCTGCAAAATGTAGCTTTCTGATTTTGTTCAGAAAAAAGTTACTATTACTCTGTATCTTTGTATGTGATTATTTTAAGTAACCTTCATTGTTAAAATGAGAATAGTTTTGATTAACTTGACATTGTGTGAAATATTACTACATTAACAGAAATTTAATGTGAAAATAATGGCTACCAAGTCTTGAGCTATTAAATCTTCAGCCTTCCAGAAATTCTCACAACTTCATTAAGAGGATGGGCTTTGGAATTTGACAGACCTGAACTTCTATATTTGTGCTATCCGATACAGTATCTGCTAGCCACATATGCTGTTTAAATTTAAATTATTAATCAAAACAAAAGAAGATCAGAAATTCAGTTTATCAGTCATAGCGTCCGCATTTCAAGTGCTCGGTGGTCACGAACAGATAGTGTCTACCATATGGGGAAAGGCAGATATAGAACATTTCTCTCATCACAGCAAATTTGATTGAACTATTATTAGAGGATAGCACACGTCTTCTGTAAGAAGCCAGGGACTAAAAATGTTAGGTTTTGTAGGCCATATGGTCTTTGATGCAACCTCTCAACTCTGCCATTTAACTTTAAATCCATAGACAAAATATAAACAATGGGGTGTGGCTTTTCAAAAACTGGCAGTGGTCTGAATTGGCTACAGGTTCCAATTTACCAATCTCTAAAGTGTATTGTCCAAGCACTGCATAAAGCACTGCAATGCACACAGAGTAAACATTCAGTAGATAGTCATTTTTAAAATTGTGAGTTTACAAAAATAAGAAAGTAACTACAATATCAGAAATAATCTAAAAATCCAACCACTTTTAAAATTACAATTTTGTTTGTTCCAGAAACATAATATCTGTAATTAATTAGACCTTACGTTGGAAAAAAAATAAAAAAAACCCTGAAAAGCGTTACTGTCATGAAAAGATGCTTCTAATTCATCTTTAATATTTTAACAAAAGTATGTAGGTTACATGCTTAATTTGTTAAAAGATGATAAAAATATCATATATTAATAGTTGAATATTTTGGTATAGTAATTTATGCATATTTTGATTCCATTTTGTTGACTTATCTGTGCTTAAAAAATTTTTTGTATATAATCTAATCTCTTTTACTTTTGCAATCAGAAGAAAGTACTAACCAAATAAAAATAACTGGAACTTTAGTCTTCTTACAACCCATTCCTAATATTGGTGAAGAAAATGCTCTGAATGAGTTCTGTTTTCACTGAAGCATAGCATTGCCTAGTTTTATTTAGTCTGTTTCTATATACATATTTTATAAACACCACTGGTATGAGACAAAATAATAATATTGTAAAGGTGGCCATGCATGTAAATCTGGGATAATTTAGCGATACGGTTTAATGGACTGCTGGATTGTTTATGACTTCAAGATAATCATTTGAAACTTATGAGAAAACTTTGTAGACAAAAATCTTTTTCTCATCAATATTGTCTTCTTCTCACAAATGTAAAAAAGAATTGAAATATTTTCCCTAAATGAACCATGTTGTGTCTTTATCAGCAATTGGTATGTACATATTACACAGAGGTTTATGCAATACAAAACCAATGAAATAAACTCTCTGTTTCCTGATAATTTATTACTTGAGGAAATACCTACCACAAGCTATTAGGCATAAAAATAGATCCATAGATTTGGGTTATAATATAGACAAAACATATAGGTATCAAATTGAATTTTAAAATTTACATTTATTCATTTTTATAAAACAGATGCACATATTATGAATGTATATATGTGCACTCATGTACACAAGAGATTAACAGAAAACTCTTAAATGTGTATTAAGTAAATGCACAGATAGTGAATTTGAAATGTATTTTAAAGAAAAACATGTCTGTAAAACATTTAGTACACCAGAAAATACAGTATAATCAGAAGTTCTGGCAATATTTTTTATTAGAAATCAAGCGGTTTTTTTTCTGTTTTTAGAGCATACCATGGGACATTTACAAATTTCTTCTACTGAAAATATTATCATTTATTAATTTTGGTAGCCTAATTCCTTTAGCCTGAATTGCTATGAAATTGATGATAAAGGCAAGTATTTAAAGCATGTAAATGTCAATATTTTATATTCAAAATTCTGTTAGAGTAATAAGTTAGTGTGCATAATTTTTACTCAAAATTCTGTTAGAGTACAGGTCAGTATATATAAGAAAGAGAAACCTGGTTCCCTTTTCAGTTGAGAAAACTTCATTTGGGTAATGGTGTGATTTTTCCATCTGAGGTGGTTATGCAGGCATTAGCGAAGGAGCCTTATAGGAAAAGACGAGATGTTAAGTTTTACCTCAAGATACATTTACAAGTCCTGTTTGGCAGCATTTTCTCTGAGAACAAGCTATGCTATATATTTCAGAGAAATTGAAACCATATGTTGACACCTAAAAAATTTTGAGAAATACCACTGGAGTTTGCAAGAAAACATATAAATATAATCAAATCGTTGTAGAATATGTCTACTTGGACCTACTATAATGCTTTACTTGTTTTTTGAGAAGCGGTATTAGTGATGTCTTAATGCTATTAGCTGTAACACACAGAGATCTAGTTGAAACTGACTGATTGAGTTAATATTAAACTCTTCATCTTATATTTCCAAATTGAAATGAAAAGACTTAATAGTACCTGCTTCAATTTTAGTAATAATTATGTTTCCTTGCTGATACTTGGCATATAAGGCTTTCCTGCCAAAAGACTGGGGTCTTGGAACAAGATTTAGGTCCAAATGAAGCCTCCATAAGAAAACACTGTTTGGGGCGTATTTAGGCTGGCAGCCGTTTGATAAACACTGTAAAGTCATTCTGCTTTCTCCAGTATTCAGGCCAGTCACTTTTGTCCACAAGTATTGAAAAAACAACCCCCTCAAGGCACTGAGTTAAATTTTAAAGATGGTCAGACACCTGACTCAAGTTGCCTGTCACAATTAAATCTTCATGAAAAGTGCAGTATAAGACAATTCTGCAGCCCCAGAGACCTACCTACTTAGAGGTATATATGACAATAAAATATTGTAGAATATTCGTCTCTCGAATAAAACAATCGGAAGCATCATTGCCGTGGTAGGATTTTAGAATCCTGGCCACATGGAACGCACAAAAGGGACCTATGGTTATGACTCGTCTGCTTCAATTTGAACTGGAAATTCTGTGACAGGGGCCCCAGGAAGGGAATGTCATCAGCTGGCTGTGTCATCAGCTGTCTGTCTGTCACTACCAGAGATTCTCAATCTTCGTGTTCAGCATGAAGTCACCTCATCTTCAGTCTCTTTGCTGTTCCCATCACAGCTGAATGCTATCAGTCTGCCACTCTTCTCCATGTAGCTTTCTGTTCTTGTTAGTTTAAAGGATAATTTGAAGTTGAAAATAAGGCAATTTTGTTAATATGTTTTTTCAAAGGTTTGTCTTACATACTTTTTTTAAAATTTTGCTTTAAGAACAACATTTTTTTTTTTTTTTGAGTCATAGTCTCACTCTGTTGCCCAGTCCAGAGTGCGGTGGCACACTCATGGCCACCTTGGCTTCCACCTGCCAGGCTCAGGCCATCTGTCCACCTCAGCCTTCCAAGTAGCTGGAACTATAGGTGTGTGCCACCATGTCCAGCTAATTATTTTTATTTTACTTTTAGAAAGCAGGATTTATTGAGAGAACAGAAAAGCTCCCACAGTGGGAGGGGGCCCAAGGGAGTTGCCTGAATTTTTGTATTTATTGTACGGAAGAGACTCGCCATGTCGTCCAGGCTGGTCTCGAACCCGTGGCCTCATGCAATCCTTTCACCTCCGACTCCCAAAGTGCTGGGGTTACAGACGTGAGCCACTTCTCCCGGCCCTAAGAACAACATATATCTACTTGCAAATCTGGGCCCCCTTGTCAATTTTCTGATCTTTGGAATGCCCTTTAATTATCAAGGGTTATTCTGAGATTTTTTTTTGGTTTAGTTAGTTCGCTTGTGGTGGCGGTAGTGGTGGTGGTGGTCACGATGGAGTATGTATTTGGAACAGCCAAATGTTTTCACTTCAGTTCGTTGCAGTGGAAGAAACTCTCCACTTCCTTCAGGCCACCACTACCTAATGGGCAGTAAAATGTCTCAGTTTCTCCAGTGCAAATTCACCAAGAGATTTCACTTCATGGAATTTTATATACTTTTAAAAAATATAAAAAAGAGAGAAGAGCATTCCCACCATACACATTCATACACACACACTCCATAATAAAGTTTGAACTAATAGTAACTACATCGACATATTGAGTAGCTAGCATGTCCCAGGTTGTTAGGCATCAGATATCGTTTATTTAAAACTAACTGAAATCCATGAAGAAGTTAATCTTCCTTTTGGAGATGAAGACACTGGAAATAAGAAATGCAAGTAACTTACATTCCCACAGCTAGAAGGGGAGATAGACCCACTGAAACACAGGGCACAATGAAGACTGCGCTTTTACTTGTATTATGTATTGCCCAGTTTTTACTTCTCATAATTCACAATGACCTTGAAGATTTAAAAGGCAGTCTTATCACCATACGTAAAATTAACAAAAGTAAAAATCATTTAAGATACAGGAGGATGGCACAAGAGGAAAAGAAATAGATATTGCCTTATTGTAAAAGTGCTTCTCAGATCAGGAACAGAATATGAAAAATATTTCGAGTGTACTTGGACATTTTTGGGGGGAGGTGGCCAATAGCTTTTATCAGATTCTCTACATGGTCCATGGTGTGTTCATATATATGTGTATATGTAAATATGTATATATCTTAACGATCTAAATGCTATACAAAGATACACAAACTTCTAAAGCTTTAGAGTTACACTTTAGAAGGAGGAAGACTCTTGATTCTCGTAGGAATTGTTTCTTATGCTGCTCTGTGTGTCTAGACTTCAAATGTTTCTCTCATCGCCTATCATAGTAAAATTTCAAGACATATGCTGTGTCCTTGGAAGTTTGGTATTGGATCTAAATTCATAAACGTGAATAAAATCATTTAATCTGGGTCTATTTTTCTCCCTCGGGCTTCAAATTTTTCAGTATTAAAAGAATGTCTTAATCATTGTCATTATCCCTCTTGGAGATCTGGGAACCTTGTGTCTCCAGAACCTGACATTCATTCTTATCCTTTTTAGACTGATCTTCTTGACTGACTGAATAGAATATTCATTAAACAATTCTTTAGCTTTGGTTAATCTTGGGATAAACCCAGCACCCACAGCTATTGTTCTAAGTTGGCACTTATTCCTGATTTTTCTATCAATCTTGAGAGCTTGGGAAGAACATCTTCTTTCACTGAAATTTGTGTACATGGGTTATCAGAGGGAAACTCCCAAATTCTGGAGCTGTCCACTAAGTTAATTCCCTTTTAATAAATATCTATGGCCTCTCAAATAATTGCAATCCAGAAGTCCCTGCAATATTTTAGCAATCAAGGTGGCAGTTCACTAGAATCATTTACCTAATAATCTCCAATTCAGGCTTATCCAAGCTGATATTTTTACAGAAAAGTGGTATAATTTTGAAATCCAAATAAAGTAATCATTGAGTAGTAGGTGAAATTTCTTCCAGGTAGCATATCATTCACTCTTTGGAGACTCAACAGTAAATCGGTGCGTTTATCTTCAACTCTGTGATTTGCCTTATCAATTCACAGACGTGATATTTTACATTATTGATGCTTTATTAAAAATAATCACAGCAAAAGCCTGTCTAAAGCAAAGTTGCATATTACCTTTTAAAAAACATAGTAGGGTTCTATATTTACACAATAAATTTTGGGTAAATTATTTACCATTCTTCTTTCTGATTATTAGCAGTAAAAGGGCAGTATTGGATGGTTTAAATTATTGATAAAATGGGGTCAGTATTGAATTGTTTTTAAAAGAATGTTCTCCAGAGTCAGTTAGATATGCATTTAAAATCAGTATTCTCCTCTTACAGTTGAACGACAAGTAGATGCCCAATTTTCTGATGGTTGTTTTCTTAATCTGCAAAATGGGAATAATAAGAATAGTAATAATAATTAACACCATAAAGAGTTGTGGCTTTAAAATGAGAAAACATATGCAAACATATAAACATACTATAGCACTCATTATATTATCAATGCATTTAGAATATTTCATTTTGTATTATTACAATTTTTTTTATTAAAGGAAAGTTGAAACCAAGATCCAAAAAAATAGACAACCATCCAAAATCTGTCACACCAGAACAATTTAATTTGGACAGCAAGAGAGGAAAACAAGTCAAACCCAAACAGAAAGCCATGAACTGACTTGAATAATCTAGTAAGAATAATTGAATGGGCAAATAAGTAACACGTCGGAACTTTATTTGTATATCTTTCTGTCTATTTACCTAGCCATCTATCTATCTAATCTTCTTTGAGGAAAAAGAAGTTACCTATTCATGGTCAATCCAACTGTCTCCTGAGTTAAAATCCTAAACCAAACTCCTGACACTGAAACTTGAAGGAAAATTACAGAGCTGAGTGTTGAGGTTGCTGAGACTAGAGCATCACTTTCCATCTCAAATAAAGAAGTCAAAGAATGGATTTCATTCTCCCATTGATGCTTACAGAGCTTATTCTATTCTTACCCTCTCTGTAAGCAGATAGAATATTTGAAGTCATGATGCGTTCCATTCCAAAGACACAGATCGGTCTATTGCCTAATTTTCCTAAGGAAGTTAAATAACTCCAACTCAGATCCTGAAGTTAATAATTAATGTGCTCTAGTGTTTATAAGCTCTAGGCCCTGTTATCATATAGTTCATTTTCTGAGTGGAAGCATCCGTATTCAAGAAATTGAGCTACTGTGCAGCTCCTTTGAAGAAGCTCATAAACAGTGGGCTTAATTTGGGAAATAGAGAATAAAATTTGGTGCAGGTCCCTGATGGAAAATGTGGCTCTGCTTTGCAGTGTTCCTACCAAATATCTTGGAAAATGGGCAATATTAACATAGCTCTCTGGAATAGGGCCAGAAAGAAACAGTGGATGTTCTCTTGTAAAAACCCTGCAAGCAGCAAGCAACCCATAAACAGTATGCAGACTGAGTCTGAAAATGGACCGTTTTATGTTCCCTAATGGAAGGATAGCTTATTTGTTCATGGATTTATAGCAACAATGTGATGTCATCAAGTGATTTATGGCCAGAAGCATAACAAGTGTCAATATACAGTAGTGGTTGGAAACATCCTATTCTCACCAAGAAGCTGGTCCCCACAGGAGGTTGTCTTTGCTCTAGGGTGGGGTGGATGCAGGAAAACCCAAGTTGTTAGTGTTACTGGAAATGGGACCAGGGAGGTGAGGAATTACTGGAGCCATTCATCTTAGGGAAAGATTTGAGGAATATAAAATTAGTTTCTTTAGAACACAAGAATGGCAATTACAAGCCAGATCACCTCTCTCATTCTTGACTCATCCAGTGAGTAATGTTTAATGCTACACAAGAAGGTGGAAATGATACCTACGAGATCCAGGAACACATGTAGTGAATATTCATTTTTAATGAGAACAGGATAGTGATGGTCTGAAGTGGTAGTTCAGAAGTATGGCATTACTTTGGTTTAATTTATATACAGTAAAGTTTACTATTTTTGGTTGGTCTAAAAATTTCACAAAAATTAAAAATCATGTCACTCTTACCACAACCAATATATTTTCACAATCTCAAAAAATTATCTAGCCCTATCCTCATACTCAACTCCTTGTAAACACTGATAACTCCTCTGTTCCTTCAGTTTCCTTTTGTCAGAATATCATTTAAATATATACAGTGTGTCATCTTGGAGCACCACATATAGCATGCATTTGAGATTCTTCCATGTTATTTCATACATCAGTAGTTCATTTTTTTTTCATTACTGAATAATATCCCGTTGTGTAGATGCACCACATTGTGTTTATCCATTCACAAGCTGAAGGACATTCGAGTTGTTTCCAATTTGTGATGTTTATGAATAAAACTACTAACACCATTCATGTACAGGTTTTTGTGTGCTCATAAATTTTCATTTCTCTTAAATAGTTAAGAGTAGGACTGATGATTCATATCATAAGAACATGATTATGTTAAAGAAACTGCCAAAATGTTTTGCAAAGTTGCTGGATTATTTTGCAACCTCACCAACAGTACATGAGTTCCAGTTACTCTGCATCCTCTCTGCACTTTGTATTTTTCAGCAGTTTATTTTTGCTTTTGTCATTCTAATATGTATATAGTAATATCTCATTGTCTAATTTGCATTTCCTAATGACCAATTATGTTGAATATCTTTTCAGGTGCTTATTTACAACCCACAATGTCTTCTTGGAAGTGTTTGTTTAAAGATTTTGCCCACTTTTTCATTGGGTTGTTAGTTTCTTTATTGTTCAGTTTATGTGTATTCTTTATGAGTTCTTTATATACATCCTAAACACAAGCACTTAAAGAAATTATGATTCATAAATATTTCTTCCAGCCAATGGCTTGTTGTTGTTGTTGTTGTTTTGCATTTTCAGTGTTATTAAAAGAGTAGACACTTCTAATTTTGACAAATACCCATTGCCAATTTTTTTTTCATGAATAAGGAAGTGCTTTTGGTATATTATTAAAAGACATTTTGCCTGACCAAAGTTCATAAAGATTTTTTTCCCCCTGGATTTTCTTCTGAACGTTTTATAATTTTAGTTTTACATTTGGATCAATGAACCATTATGAGTTAATTTTGTTGAGAGATGAGGTATAGGGCTAAGTTTTATGTGACTCTTATGGTATCAAACATCATGTGTTGTTCTTCTCATATCACTTGTTACAAGTACTATACTATCTGCATTAAATTGAATTTACAGTTTGTCAAAAACAATTGGCCACATTCACATGGGTTTATTTGTGGATTCTATGATTTTATTGATCTATAAGTCTATTTTTCAAAGATATTAAATTGTCTTGATTAATGTACCCTTATAGGAAGTCTTGAAATAGAATACTGTAAGTCCTTCAACTCTGCTGTTTGTCAAAATTGTTTTGGCAATTTTCTTTAGCTTTGCTTATAAATTTGAGAATATGATTGCCTAAAATCTACAAACATAATGTTGAAAATTTGAATCTCTATATAAATGAATCCATATGTCATTTTGGGAGAATTGACATTTTTGACGAAATGAGTCCTGTAATCTAAGAACATGGTATGAAAGGGGAGACCCCCTCAAAAAAACAGAAATATCTTTTTGAGGGCCAGTCCCTTTGTAGTACAGGCTTCCCTTACTAGGCGAGAGTTCTAGGAACCCATCCGCGTCAGTGCATCAGATGGTGTTGTTGTGAGAGGATGCATTCGGCTTCAGTGAATTTTCTTTCTTTCTTTTTTTTTTTTTTTTTTTAGAGAATCTTTCAAGGCATTTGCCCATGTCATGTTGGGTGATTTACACAAACAACCTGCCCAGTGCTGTTCTGTGTTCAGCAGTTTTTGACCAAAAGTGGCATGACTCCCAGCCCCACCCTCCTTTTCTGCCCAATCTCACCTCAAGAGAGATTTTGTTTGTTTGTTTCTGCAGATGAAAAAGGTCCTCAAAGGGAAATGTCTTGCCAGTGTGGAAAAGGTGCAACACAAAAGGCAGAGGCACTAAGAGGCATCGATTTTGATGAGTTCAAAAACTGTTTTGAACAGTGGAAAACGTGTTGCTGTAAGTGTATTGCATCAAACGGAGAGAACTTTGAAGGTGACTGAAGTTCAAACATGTAAGAATAAACACATAATTTTATGTAAATAAATTATGGGGTTTTTGTGGGATCCCTCACATATCTATTTATTTAGGTCTTTTATTTCTTTCATTCTTTTAAAGTTTTAAGAATACAGACTCTTCACATATTTTCTTAGATTTATGTTTCCTGTCTTTCAATTTTTTAAAAATTTGCTATTATAAATGGTGCCATTTTACAAAATTTCAATTTCCAAATGTTTCTTGCTATTATACAGAAACATGATTGATTTTTGTATAGTGACTGTGATCCTGTGGCACTGCTAAACTTACTTAATAATTTGACAAGTCTATAATAAAATCTTTGAGATTTTTAATGTAGATAATATTAGTTGCGAGTAGCTGTGTTTCTTCCTTTCCTACCTATATCGCTTTTATTTTATTTTGCTGTGTTACTTCATTGTTTGGGACTTCCAGTTCAATGGTGAATAGGAGTAGAAAGGGAACGCATGTATACCTTCTTCCTAATCTTAGAGAGAGTGTACTTAAGCTGTCATATTAAGAACAATGTTAGCTTATTTTTGTATTTCAATGAATGCCCTTTATCAAGTTCAGGAGGTTCTCAAATATTCCTAATTTGTTGGGAGTTTTTATCATAAGTAGATCCTTAGCCCTGGCAAATGCTACATCTATCATCCACAGCTATTGAGATGAGAGTAGTGTTTTGTTTTTTTTTTTTTCTTTTATTGTTCTGATGTGGTCAATTATACTGATTGGTTTTTGAATATCGAACCAGTCTTGCATTCCTGAGATAAATCTCACTTGGTTCAGTATATTACACTGGGGTGCCAAAAAAAATGTATGCTCATTTTAAGAGATGTTATCCATGTATTACTTTTCAAAGTACTTTTCAGAAGTGTCTGGATGCTGATGGTAACCATTTTGAGCCTCTTGTAATTGAAACAGTCAAGTGTGACTTGTATTCATCTTGTTATTGGTTTATATTTTTCCTTTCTTAAAATGTGTACACATTTTTGGCACCCTTTGTGTGTTTTAAATATGCTGAATTCAGTTTGTGATATTTTATTAGAAATTATTTTATCATGGTTCTTGAAGGATATTAGTTATGGGCTTTCTGTCTTTTAACATTTTTGTCTGGTTTGGTATCAAGGTAATGTTGGTGTTGGCCTCATAAAATAAATTAGGATATGCTCCCTTGTATGCCATTCTAGAAAATATTGTGTAGTATTTGAGCTATTTCTTTCTTAGATATTTGGTAGAAAGCACTTATAAGACAATCTAGGCCTGGAATTTTTTTAATTGGAAAGTTTTAAACTATGGATTCAGTTTAATATATATTATAATATCATCTGGTTAATTTGTTTATTTTTAAATGAGTTTTGGTAGTTTGTGGGTTTCAAAGAATTGATTGCTCTATAATATCTAAAGTGGTACACAACCCAATGACACTAGATTGTTAGATACAAGTCAATACTTTGTTACTTACAGCTCCAGCTGATAGAAAGCTTACAGGCAGGGCCACACAAGGAGCTGCACCTAGAGACAGGGTGACAGTGAGCCGAGATGTGGGAGGAAAGGTTAGCTAGCTGTCCTGGGATTTCTGTGGATTGGATAATTTGAATTATTTCACAGGCTCCAGGGCTTAGAGGCTGTTCCTAGTTATTTGTTACCTGGTCCTGGAGTGATTAAAAACAGGTGCACAGTAGCCAGGAGTGTTAGAGCCCAATAAGGAAAATGGTTGAAGTGTGGACTTAATCAGCTATTCAAGAAAGGGAATTTACTGGCCTGTAGCCAGGACCTTCAACTGGTTCAGGGCAGTTGTTTTTTCCCAATAATTATATTACATTGGTTCATTTCATCTAAGTTGTCAATTTATAAACATTAAGTAGTTTGTGGTATACTCTTATTATAATTTCAATATCTTCTATAGATACAAGTCTAGTGCAATTCCATCTTTGATTCTTTGTTTATAAATATGTGTCTCTTCTCATTTACATTCTTACTATTCTGGCTAGAATTTTACTGATCTTTTAAAATGTCACCTTTACATTTTATTGATTTTTAAAAATATTATTTTTCTGTTTTAAAATGGAAGAAAAACCTCTCACTTTTTCATTTTATTCTTTCTGCTTTTTTTTGTTTCAATTTTCTCTTTTTTCAGATTCCTGAAGATGGTATCTGAGATTCTTTACTTAAAGTTTTTCTTCCTTTCTAACATTAAAAAAAAAATTATTCAGGAGGTCTCATTAATTTTCTCTTTTAAACAATTGCATTACAGGTAATTTTGAAAAAAAAATTAGTTCCTATCTCATAAAGATAAAGGCTGTATTTAAACGCTACTTTTTAAAACAGATACCTACTAATAAGAGAAAGAATGAGAAGGATCAATTCCAAACACAAGATGAAGTCATACATGTCAACACTGAAATAGCCTGGGGGCTAGCTGAAAGTCTATGGCCCAAGGCAGAAGGTACAGCTTTGGGACTCACTGGACAGAATTGATTCTGAGAATTCCTATGTAATCCAAGATTTGGAAGGAATGCAACCCCTGGGAAATGGAAATGAGTTAACTTAAATCCACCGACACAAGTTGGGATAGAAAATTCTCTGTCTTTCTGGTGCCGGATAGGGAAAAATATTTTCCCCAGGCAAATTAAGATTATTCTTGTTAATAAATTGAAGATATTTTTTCTAAAAAATGAAACCTATTAATAAAAAATAAATTTGCTCAACATATGCCATTACAAGCAAATTAAGAAAACAGTGGGTGGGCACAATAGCTCATGCCTGTAATCCCAGCACTTTGGAAGGCTGAGGTGGAACATTGCTTGAGGCAAGAGTTCCAGACCAGGTTGGCAACATAGAGAGATCTCACCTCTACAAAAAAATCAAAAAACTAGCTGGACATGGTGGTGCACACCTGTAGTCCCAGCTACTCAGAAGCTGAAGCGAAAAGATCATCTGATCTCAGGAGGTCAAAGCTGTTGTGAGCCATGATCGTGCCACTGCACTCCAGCCTGGGTGACAGAGTAAGCCTTTGACTCAAAAAATAAAAATAAAAATAAAACAACAATAAAATACCACTATACATATCCTAGAATAGATAAAATCTAGCAAACTGACAACACCAAATTCTTGCAAGAATGCAGAACCACAGCCACAACAACACTCATTCATCACTGGTGGGAATGTAAAAGGGTACAGCCACTCTAGAAGAGAGTTTGACAGCATCTTCCGAAGCTAAGTAGACTCTTCCTATTTGATTCAGCAGTCACATGCCTTGGTATTTACACACGTGAGTTGAAAACTTACGTCTACACAAAAACCTGCACATGGGTATTTATAGCAGCCTTATTTATAATGATCCCTAACTGAAAACAACCAAGATATCCTTCTGTAGGTGAATGAATAAGCAAACTGGGTGCATCCATGCAATGGAATATTATTCATCAATTGAAAAAAATTAGCTATCAAGCCACCAAAACACGGGGAAGAAATTTAAATGTATGTTGCTAAGTGAAAGAAGTCAGTCTGGGAAAATGACAGAATATATAACTGCAGCTATGGATGTGAGTCATACCTTAATAAAAGCATCATAAGCTGAAAATATTGTCAAAATTGCATTTAATACAGCAAACTTACCAAACATCATAGCTTAGCCTAGCCCACCCGAAACATGCACAAAATACTTGTATTAGCTTACAGTTGGGCAAAATTATCTAACACAAGGCTGATTTTATAATACAGTGCTGAATATGTCATGCAATTTATGGAATGCAGCTAACTGTAGCGAGTGCAGTATCAGGCATTTCCTCTTATCATTGTGTGGCTGGCTGGGGGCTAAGGCTCACTACTGCTGCCCTGTGTCATGAGTGAGTGCCCTAATCCATATCGCTAGCTTGGGAAATGATCAACATTCAACATCTGAATTATGGTTTCTACTGAATGTGTAACTATTTTGCATCATCGTAATGTCAAAAAATTGTAAGTGGACCCTTGGTAAGCTAAGGACTATATATGACATTTTGGAAAAGACAACAACTATAGAGTCAGTAAAGAGATCAGTGGTCCCCAGGGGTTTTGGAGAAGAAAAGAATAAGTGAAGCACAGGCGAAACTATGTAAAGTATAATGGTGGATAAAGATCCAAAGTATAATGGTGGATAAACTATGAAAGTATAATAGTGGATAAAGATCAACATGCATTTGTCAAAGCCCATAGAATGGTACAAAACAAAGAGTGAACCTTAATGTAAAGTATGCACTATAATAAATAAGGTTCCAACATCGGTGCATTAATTGTAACAAATGTGCCACACACTTGAAATATTCAATAATAATAACAATAACCTGTGTGCTGGGTGTAAAGTGTGGGGTGGATATGGGATAGATATATGGAACTCTGTGGCCTAACTGCTCCATTGTTCTATAAATCTAAACCTGTACTAAAATAAAGTCTATTAAGTATTTAACAAATGTAAGTAGGCAATAAAGAATAAAAATGAAATAAGCACATTACAAAAAGTACAGGTGTAAAATGGGCTTCCTCAAATGAAAGTCAAGAGAGAAAAGAAAAAAAGTAGAACACAAATGAAGATAAATAGAAAATGCATTATATGATATTTTCATATCTGTCAGCATTTCAAAAAATACATTACCGCAAAAAAAAAAAAAAATTGGCCCTTGAAAAACACAAGGGTTGGGGTGCAGACTGCCAACACAATGGGAAGCCCAAGTATAACTTTTGACTTCACAAAAATGTAACTGTTAATTGTCTGACCAGAAACCTTACATATAACATAAACAGTCTAGTAAAACATATTTTATACGTTATAGGTATCATATACTGTATTCTTACAATAAAGTAAGCTAGAGAAAATAAAATATTATTAAGACAATAATAAGGAAGAGAAATGTATTTACTCTTTATTAAGTGGAAGTGGATCACTATAAACATCTTCATTTTTTTTTTTTTTGTCTTCACTTTGAGCAGGTTGAGGAGGAGGAGGAAGAAAAGGGGTTGATCTTGCTGTCTCAGGGGTGGTTGAGGAGGAGAAAAATCCTCTTAGAAGTGAATCCACACAGTTCAAACCCATGTTGTTCAAGGCTTGACTGACAACACTTCTGTGAAAAAAGTGATCCTAACACTTTAATCAATGACCTAGCTGTTACCCAATATTTGAGAGACATGCTTTAAATATCATGTGATAGGAAGATAGAAAATAAAGACAGAGAAAAATATATCTGAAAAGCATCAACCAAAAGAAAGCTGTTATATTCCTACCCATATCAGAAAATAGATCTTAGTTTAAGAGCCATGGTTCAATGATACAGAAGCAGATTACCAGGAAGATAATATTAAACCTGTACCTATCTAACAATATAGCCTTAAATGTGTAAGGCAATCATTGACAGAAAACCAGGGAGATATTTGATTTGCAATGATGTGTGCCTTTTACCAATGGTGATAAATAAGTCACACAAAAGTACATGATATAGAATTCACCATTATAACTGATTGATATAATTGCTTGAAGAACAAAACACAATACATTTATAAAATACAAATTGTCTTCAAGGACAAAGGCACATTTATAAAACCTACCATATACCATGTTATAAATATCTATATGTCAATTTCATATGTGTCAATTTTAACCAAAAATCCAATAAAATATAAAGAGAATGACAGATTTAAAAACAGATCTCCGAGTAATTTCAGAGTAATTCATAGTTCTAATAAGAAGTTTTAATAGCAAAAAATAGAAAACAATGGAATTTCATTAATTAGTTAAGTAATCAATAGATAAATTGTAGTGTATTTATTATATGAAAAAACAAGAATCATCAAAATTAATTAATTATCTAAATTAGATTTACTCTTTTAGGCTTTGCAGGCTAAGATGTGAGTTGAAAAAAGCAAGATGTAAGTTGAGGATATTATGTAGGCATTTATACAGCAAGAGAGGGAAAAAAATTCAACAAACTTTGTATTGGTTAAATTCAAAATATAAAAATTGAGTGTTTTGTTTGTTTTGTAGCACAGGTCTACTAATGAGAAGAATAAGATTCCCTTTTGGGGGAATACAATTTCACTTGAATGAAATTAAAAGTTAGTGTTTCCTGTCATCAAATTGATTGCAAATGTTCAGATGTAAAAAAACAAAAGCAAACTGACTTGATCTGAAGGCAGTACAAAGGCAGGTGGTGGGCCAAATTTAGGTCCATGGGTTATAGTTTGCCAAACTCTGAGCCAGATAAATACATATATTAGTATGGTATTGAATACAAACACATCTTGTCAGAGGGAGCATACCTATTGGTGCTGTTTATGCAGATTATTTTAAAAATCAAAACATTATTAATATTTGCATATTTGGGTATGTAGTAAAGTATAATAACACAGACCAGAAGGATCTATACCAACATCAGGATAGGGTCTGAATGCCATTTCTCAGATTAAACTAATGACGCCAATGTTTCTTCTGTACAAGAATCCTCTTCTGGACTTCAGATGTACACTCCAAAAACTGCCTGCTGGATATACCAACTGGAGTTGGCCACAGGCATATTGAATTGAATAAATCCAAAAATACATGAATCCTTAACCTCTTCCCTACCTCTCCACAGCTTCTTTTAGAGTCACTATCTTACTGTGTGTTGCTTATCTTACACAGATCATCATTTCTACATTTTGTTAATTGGTTCTTTCCTCCCAATATTACTGCTAAGTCCTAAATTTGGGCCCCTCTCATCACCATTCTCCTCCCCTCTCTCTCCTCTGCTCACTCTTCTTTAATGCTATTACTAAGAAAGTCCCATAATGTGTCCCCATGAGAGAAACCTTTCAGAACCCAAATGTGGACCCATCAAGCTATTTCTTAAACTTTGTGATATCACCTAATTCCAGATAAGAAAATGTATAAACTACTTAGCAAGTCTTAAAAGACTTTCTGAATTGGTTTTCTTAACTTTGAAAACTTAGATTAACTTTTAATTCCTTTTAATCCCCCACATACTCCTATCAATAATATATGTTAGAACAATGTTTATTAAAATATAGACATATAGGTATATTTATTTATAAGAACTTTATTAAAAGTGCTCAAAATAATAATTTTTAAATGTAAGATGAATAAAATACACATCTTTTAAAAGCTTATACTTTTAGTATTAGCAACACAGACACCCACACAAACTTATTTTTGTTCTGACCAATGGCTAGAACACAAGTAGTGTTTTCTTTTATTTTTTTCAACTAACACAGAATAATTGTATGTATTTATGGGATACATAGTGATGTTTTGATAAATACAATATATAGTGATCAGATCGGGGTAATCAGCATATACATCATCTCAAACATTTATCATTTCTTTGTGTTGGGAACATTCAATATCCTCTTTCTGGCTAACAAATCATGCTTTTTTTTTTTCAGTTGTAGTCTCAATCCGTCACCCAGACTGGAGTGCAGTGGAATGCTCACAGCCACCGCTGTGTTGACCTGCTGGGCTCCACCCAGTGTTGACCTGCTGGGCTCCAGCGGTCCTTCCACCTTAGCTTTCCAAGTAGCCGGAACTACAGGGACACTCTATCAGGCCTGGCTAATTTTGTGATTTATTGTAGAGATGAGGTCTCGCCAAGTTGCCGGGTTTGGTCTTGAACCATGGGCTCAGGGAATCCACCTTCCTCGGCCTCCCGAAGTGCTGGGATTACAGGCTGAACCACCGAGCCCGGCCCAAATAATGCTTCTAACTAGAGCAAGGTGATGGTGTCTGCTACCCCTTCTAACAAGTTCTCTACATTCATGCCCAGATACTCTACCTCATCCTGCTCATAAGAAGGAATTTCAGGGCTTTTTTTCAAGGGCTCCCCTTACTAGTTCTCTCTTAATGAAGTTATGCCTCCAACAATTGTTTGTACTCTTTCTGGATTGAGCTTTTCCCTCCATCTATGCTGAATTATTTCCATCAGCATTCACACATTTTAAAATATCTTCTCTCTGAAAACAAAAACATCCCCTGACTTTTATTTAACCCAATGTCTTTGCTCTTTATAGCAAAGCTCCCCTGAAGAGTTTTCTATACACACTTTTTTCAGTTTCTCCTGTAGCTTAATCGCTACTCCACTAAAGTAGCACTTGCCAAGATAACCAGTCCTTGACTATCCAGCAGCATTTGGCCATTTTCTCCTCCTTGACAAGCTTTCTTCACCTGACTTCCTGGGAAACCACTCTCTCTGTTCCTTCCAAATGCGCTTTCTGACTCTCTTGAGTGCTTTGCTGTTTCTTTCTCTTCTCTCAGACCTCTAAATGACAGAATGTACCAGTACCCAGTAAATATCAAATAATATTTCGCCCTACTTGATCGCATCCATGCTCAGTGAAATTCAGAATGCTGATGCACACGGTTACATCTCAAGCCTGATGCTCTCCACTGAACTCTAGATTATTCTGGATAAACACTGACTCAGCACCTCCGTTTGTATGTCTATCAGGTATCCCATGTTTCATAACTACAGATCAGATTCCATATTTCTAACCCCATGATACCTTAATTTGTTGTCATATCTGTAAATGGCAACTCTGGCTTTCCCTTTGTTCAGTTAAGAGCCGTGGAGATGTCTTTGACTTCGTCCTTAATTCCTGGTCCATACCCTATCCATCAGTAAATCTTTTCGACTCTACCTTCAAAATAGTCTACTTCTGAAAAGTGAGCAACGTCCTTCATCATGACTGCTGTTGCTATGTCCATGTCACCATCATCCCCATATATGTTGATGCAATAGCCTTCTATAAGTCTGTTGCCTCCAGTGTCTGTGGGTCACACACTGCGGTATCAACCACTATCATGAAACAAGTCAGATTATGTCGATGGGTGCCCAGAATTCTGTAATCCACACCACTACCACCACTAAATGCCCTACAAGTTTATAGGACCTCGCTGCACTCTCCTTTGTCTGTATCTATCAGCAACATCTTTCTGGCAGACTCAACTTTAGCCACACTGGCCTCTTGGCTTATCCTTGAACATATCAAGAACATTCATTCCTTGACCTTCTTTCTGCTTGGAATGTGCTTTTCCATGTCTCTTGCATGCTTATTTCCCTCATTTTATTTGCTTACTGTTTACCTACCACCACAGAATATAACCTTTATTATCCAGAGTCTAGGTCCTCAGAAGTTAGAATGATACCCCAACTCATAGGAGCAAGACAGATTTTCTTTTTTTTAATAAATAACTGAAAAGTAAACCAACACATGCCTGAATAAATTGGTTCTGATCAGCTTCTTATGTTTTTTGACTTGTAATATGCTTGTGATAGTTAATTTTTTGTGTCAGCTTGGCTTGGCTATGGTGTCCAGATGTTCGATCAAACACCAGTGTAGATGTTGCCATGAAGGTCTTTTTTAAAAGATGTAATTAACATTTAAATCAGGAGACTCTGGGTAAAGTAGACTACCCTCCATAGTTTGACTGGACTTCATCCAATCTGTTGAAAGACTTGAGAAAAAGACCGAGGACCCCTGAGGAAGAAGGAATTCTGCCTCCAGACTGTCTTCAGACTTGAGACGATAGCTTCTTTAACCTTGGTCTCCAGCCTACTTTGTGAATTTCAGACTTGCCAGACTCCACAATTATGTGAGACAATTTCTTAAATTCTCTCTCTCTGCTTGAATTTATATTTATGTTTTATATTTATAGTCACATATACATATAAACTTACTGATTTTTTTCTCTGAAGATTCCTAATTCATACCATGCCTGATAAAGACCCTGAATTCCATTTCTGTCATTTCTGTTTTGCTGACTCCTCCCTTCATTAATAAATATAATAAAAGCAGAGGTGATCGCAACTGATCACGGCACGTACTATGTGCTAGGCACTATTCTAGGAGGTTTACATATGTTAACCCATCTGATCTCCACCACAGTCCCTGAGGAATATATCATCATCTGATTTTAGAGAGGAGAAAACAGAGGTTCAGAGACAGGGACTGTTCAAATGTCCAAATCCCATAGTTCGTAAGTGGCCAAGGTAGGATTCACAAGACAGTCTATCTGTGGCTATTTTGGAGGAATCATTTTAAGCGGTGGGTCCATTTTCTGAAGGTTATGTTACTCAAAGGTAGACATTATAATTTGCAGCTCTCCAGTTACACAAGTGTATTTAAAGTGCACAATGTCTGGCCATGTCCTGAATGACAGTGGAGTGGAGCCCGTATTCTTTTTTTTTTTTTTTTTTTGAGTTGGAGTCTCGCTCTGTTGCCCAGACTGGAGTGCAGTGGCCGCTCCCGGCCACCACAGCCTCGACCTGCTGGGCTCCGGCGATCCTTCTGCTTCAGCCTTCCAAGTAGCTGGAACTACAGTCGCGCGCTATCACGCCCGGCCAATTTTTTGATTTATTGTAGAGATGAGTTCTCGCTTGCCCAGGCGGGTCTCGAACCCGCGGGCTCAGGCAATCCACTCACCTCAGCCTCCCAAAGGCACGGGATTACAGGCTGAGCCACCGAGCCCGGCTGAGCCCGTATTCTTTATTGCCTTGGGACTCCCTACAGACTGCATGTGGCATGGGACTGACATGCACTCATGCCAATCTATATATAGTAACTACAAATAGCAGGTGACATGGGAAGACACTCATGGTCGTCTGTATGTCCAGTATCAGTAAATGTTCATTTACTTATTTGTAAATAAAATATAAACATGAATGTGTACATATTTTGTTTCTTCCTGCACTCCAATGGATTATCTCGCTCACCACTGTACTCTACTTGGGAGATCCTTGTTTATGCACCTTGGTCCCCGTGTTCTCAGATATGACAAGTTCTCTCTCACCTCCACACTTCCTCACAAGCCTTTCCCTCCAGTAAACCCCTCTTCCTTCTTGACATTGCACACCAGTTCAGAAAAATAGATCAGAATGTGAAAATTACAACTTCACATGTAAGGATTCAGTTCAGCAGACCGATTCTAAATGGTTAGCTACACATGAAACAGCTTCATGTCATATAGCAACACTATAGTGGTCTTTTCCCAAATAAACAGTGGTTAGATAATTCCTCTTCCTCTGTAGCAGACACTAATGAGTCTAGCACCAGTGGAAATTCACAGTCAACTAGGGAAGGCAGGTTTCTGAGCGTTACACCACCTATGTATTTTTCTCTATACTCCCCTTGGAAAAATCCATAACCTTAATATCAGAATTAGATTTGAGTCTGGGAATATGTCACCTTCTTCTAAATATTTGTAGAGTGTTATCAGAAAATCATAGTCAAACTGGGTTATTCATCACTATATTGCTCATCTCCTCAAAATGTAATACAATAAAATAAAAAGTAGGTGACATTGTAAACATTAATAAATTAATTAATCCTTAAATTACTGTGTTGATCATTTCAAAGGTTATCTCAAGATAAATATTTTCTGGAATGACCATCATAGTTTTCAGTAGTTTTAGCATTGCATTAAGGATTATTTTTAATATTATTTAAATGGTCAACCTCAAATAACTAGATGCAATCTACTTTTTAAAAATTTAATTCCCAAGCATTTATGTCTAAGCACACTAAATAATAGAAGTTTTATGTCTTCTCCACAGAATCAAATGCCACGCAGAAAATATAGATAAGAGAGACTTACGACAAAAACCAAATCTAAGGCCAATGCTTAACCATTAAAACTAAAGCAGACATATTTTTCTGTTTTACAGTCACAACTCTCTTTAAGCCCTCTTACCATTCGCCATTTTTTAAAACTGCGTGACTGAAGGGGACTCACATTTTTCACACCTTCATCTACTCCACTGGCAGGTGTGAGGCAGGAGTTGAAGACGTGTGTGGCTAAAACCAAACTCATTTGTGAATGTCAACTTTTAAGGGAAAGAGCGTAGAAATGAAGCTTATTCATTAAATTGAAACCAACTTTCCTCTTCCAATTAAAAACACCCTTTACCGTCAATCTCTTCCCAACATTACCTGTTATATTGCTCGGATGTAGGTTACAGTTGCAAAGAAAAGTAACAGAGAGTAAAACATTAAGCCAAAAACAGCACTGATTGGATAGAAATTTTAATGTTTTGCAGTAAGAAAATGTCTACAGGATGCTCAAAGGAGGTATCGAAATGTTCATAGGCTTCTCTTTCTTCCTGCTCTTAAAGATAACAAGAATCTGCCCATAAATGAGGTGTTTTCATACTTCATGGAAGCAGTAAAATTATTTTATATAAATGTATAATACCCTATACATGTATATGAGCATGTATCACACACGATTGTATAAACTTTAAATCTGAAGAATACACTTTTTTTTTCCCTTTAACTATTCTATATATTTAACCTAGTTAAAAAGACACTAAATGTGGGAACATATCCCTCAAAGCCAGCATTACACAAATAATGAACTTACAATCTTTTAAAAATTTTTGTGTTTCTCATGGGACAGTTATTGCTGGAAACTTGTGATTGGAAGTTCTTGTCTTTTGAATTTTACTCTATAATTTGCTGATCTTTAGACTTGGAGTTCCTTTTGCACAAGATTTTAAAACACTGTATTGCTTTATGTCTAAGAATTGTATGTATCATTTTTGAGTTATCACAAATCTTTGTACTTGTGCTACAAAGAAGCTTTAGGACACATCATACTTGAGGTAGAAGCTTCTCTGTAAGGAACAAGAAAAGGTGCAAAATTAATATGGCAAACTTGTCATATGAATATTTGAATGTTTCTAACCTGAACTGTTGTACTCATAAGTATTTAAAAGTGTAAATTATTTTAAAAATCCTGATATGTTGACATAATCATCATATATAAACTATGCATTTCAATATCTCCCCCTCATCCAAAGCAAAATACATGTGCATGTTTCATTTGGTCATCATGTGAGAGCAGAGCACTATTAACGACCCCTAGAAAACTCAAAGAGAAATACAGTGAGAGAAAAGATTAAAAACAGGATTTCAGAGGAAAACAAGAGGGCCATAATCATTTAGAGAGGAGAGAGAAAGGCAATTTATTATTTAAAAGCTTACTCAAAAAAGACTAACTTTTTTCTTGTTGTTTACAGTTTCAAAAATAAGTAAGCAATACCTCTATACTGTTTACTATATCCATAGGGATGCAAGATTTTGTACAAGGCAAAATTGTGCATGTGTTTATGTGTGTTCATGGTATATGCATTTGTATTCTGTGTGTGTGTGTGTGTGTGTGTGTGTGTGTGTGTGTGTGTGTGAAGAATGCGCCTTTCATCTGTCAAGCATATAATCCTCCTTGAAATCATGGATATGGACCAATTTACCAGTAATATCTTTCTCTGATTCCCATGGTGAAGCAAAGAGTGTGACACGGATGGTTTTGGATAATTTTCTTTGACAGAAGCTTTAGTGTAATACAGTCAGAGCTGGGCTGGTAATGTAGATTGAAGTTATCCTGGTGGCTTGGCTCTGGTGCTGGAATTTTAAGAGAGAGCCAATACCCTCATCAGCACTAAGAAACAGTGAAAAGTATATAAAATTGTCAAGTTCTATATTGTAATTTAATTTAAAATAAAGCATCTAAAAGAGTTTTAAAATCTTACATATATATATTTTCCTGTGCACGAATAGTTTACCTGTAGAAAGAAACCTTAAACATGTTCCGAGACATTTTGAAAACTGTAAATCAAGGGTGAATAATGGAAGCCTTGACTTAGTTGACCCTGCTTCCACAGTAGTGCTAAATTGTCACGGTTAAGGAAAACAATGCCTCCGCCTTTGGATTGTTTTATATCTTTTACTTCTGTTTTCCAATAAATAGTTGTATTGATATGGAAGCCAGTTAGTTGAGTGATTCTGTTTTTTCTCCTTTCACCTGGGCCAAAGGAAATACAAAAGATTAAGTGCTGAAAGGTAGCTGTTAGCTAATTCAGAAGGTGAGTTTTGCTTTTCTGTCAGTAGGCTGATAGCAAGCTCACTTGATAATAAGACCTCTTTAGAGGAACATAAATGTGAGTTTTGCGTCAGCCTGAAGCCTGAGGACAAGTGTGAGAATGTAGCACAGCCCCTCCCTCAGTTTAAACTTGTAAAGGGGCTTTTGACGGACTCCCTGGGTTTGTGGTTTCTGGATCTGGTGTTTCAGACCACTGAATGTTTCTTTGTGGGTGTTCAGGCCAGAAGAGACTTATCTGTAGACTCACACCCCCACCCTGTGGTCCTGGCCAACCAATGACGTTGGCCTAGAATAAGTCTCCTAACTGCAACACTTAGCCTGTTTCAACACACTTTCCTTAAAGCAGCACGTTCAGCTTGTTCCTGAAAAGGGGCTTTATTATCTAACTTAAATCTGTAATGAAAAATATTATTTCTCTCTATACCCGATAACTCATCTACATTATTCTTGAAGCATCATGGAAAAGTAGAAATGTGTAGTCCTACCTGAGACAGCAAAGCCTGACTCAGAAAATGAAAAATAAAAACTTGTGCCAGTGAGAAATAATATAGGCTTATGTTTGAATTATTATCTTTTTTTCACTTAAGAGAACTGATCAAAATAATAATGATAGAAATTAAAGCTAGTACTAGAGACACAGTAAAATAAAACAGTGAAAGAAGAATAACAGAATATGATTTGCAGGGTATTGCTATAACCTTAAATTCAAGTTTGGTTGTTAACTTTGAAACTTCTTTGGAATAATCCATTCATTCCTTATACTGATCTTAACCTATGACTACATTTTTAATTACTGCAGTTCAAGTTAACAGAATGTATGACAATTTAATGTCTTATTACCTTTCATTTAGAAGGAAGCTAACGAACTCCACTATAATTACATTTTCAGAGCTAATCAATTTAATTCATCCTTTAGCTGCCGTTCATTTAGTCTTACTATTGAACTCAGTTATGTCACTTCATTGTTTATTAGAGGAACTGGAAAATTCCTCTCCATTGTTCTGGCTGGTATCTGAAAGTAAATAACCTTACCCTATATTTTCTGATGAATTCTTACATTCCTATAATGATTTCCTACTCCACAGATCACCCACAGCTCCAACCATCAGTCACTAAGACCCTTGTCTTATGACAACCACAAGCAAGATGAATAAAAGCTGATCCTGTAGGGCACAGGCTGGAAAGAAAAGGCCGTGTGTTCAATGAGAATCTATCATACCCTGAACCACAATAGCAAACTTTGTTCTCTTAAATTATGCTTTAAATCCTTGTGAATACAGGCAAAAGTAAATTCTAGATCAGTAGCAACACCTACTATTCAATTTCTGCTCTTTCTCCTTCCCTTCTCCTTCCTAATGTTGCCTCTTGGCCCTTTCACTGCTCGTTAGCACCTCTGACTGAACCTCAGTCTAAGGGGAGAAGAGAGAGACAGAGAAAGAAGGGAAGAGAAGAGAAGAGATCACTGGGCTGTTCTGCTCCTGCTCCTGTAGCCCCGGTAGGAAAAAGGGCGAAGGAGAGAAGAACGTTTTGGAGTCTACAAAGAGGTAGTATATCTTTGAATTATTCTATACCAATGTGTCTTAATAACTAAGAAATAGAGTATGTTCAGATAAGCATATGCACGTAAGATTTTTATCTGGGCTTAAACAGAATGCTTTTATTTTCTGCATGTTTGTTGAAAATGGATAATTTACAGGAGAAGCAATCTAGTATTGCTATGGTTTGAACGTGTCTCCAGAATTCACAGTGTAGCCAATGTGAGTACTAAGAGTCGGGGACTTAAGAGGTGATCGTGCCATGAGGGTTTCTCCCTTATTCATGGGATTAAGATCCTTATAAAAGAGGCTTCACACAGCATTTGGCTAGCTTATTCTTCTTCTGCCATGAGAGGACACAGTGTTTCTCCCTTCCGGAAAGGGCAGCATCGAAGTGCCATCTTGGAAGCAGAGAGCTTCTCTCACTGCAAAACCCGAACCTGCTAGAACCTTGGTCTAGGACTTTCCAGCCTCTTGAACTATAGAAAATAAATTTATGTTTTTTATAAATTGCCCACCCTGTGGCATTTTGTTATGGAAGCAAAAATTTGACTGAGGCAAGCATTTATTGCATGCCAATACAGAAGTCTCATATTTATCCTCAAATTTGCATGAGCCTCCCTATTCTAGAACCAATTCCCACTTCCATTCTATGATAAAAAGAGTGTCACCGTTTTCTAGAGTTCTGTTTCTCAGCTACAAGCCCTAACAGTTACAAAACAGATTGGACGCTCTTTTCTTTTTCCTTGCCCCCTGTCCAGTACATTAAATCCATAATCAAGACTTACTGGTTTCTACTTTCTAACATTCCTTACAGATATCCCCCTCTCCCCCAATCCCTCTCCTTTACCCCAGTCTAAGCTGCAATCAGTCTTCTGAATGGCCAACAAATCTCCTAACTCAATCTTACCATCTGGATTCTCAAATCTGTGAAGATAGAGGCCAAGTCTATTTTTGAGCCCTCACTGAATCCCCAGCCACTTATAAAGGACCTGGTGTTTAGGAGGGGGAATAAAAATGTCAGTATCTATTGCGAATGCATTTTTAAAATTGTTAGTAGAGAAGATATTTATACCTTTAATATTTTAAATTATCTGCCTAGTAATACACATGTATACACATCCCATGTACCATGTAACTAAGAATCACAGTAGACAGGTCTTGAGACTACTAGTTCCGGATACTACTCATAGGCATTATTCCAGGTCTAATAGAAAATGTCCCCTCCATCATATGTGCTTGGCACAAAACTATTAAACAGACCTGAAATGAACTGAAACAAGAAATTTGGTTCCAGCTACATGTTCATAGACTATGGAGTGGATGATTAATGCCCAGTGTTTTGAGATCAGCCAGTGGAATCTGATATCACTTCTCCTATTTACTAGGTGTGCAACCTTAAGCAAATCACTCCAGCACTCTGAGATTTGGTTGTTTATTTTATAAAATTAGAATAAAATGCATAACTTCAAAGGTTTTTGTGAGGTTTCCATTCAGTATGAATAAAGTGCCAAGCACAGGGCCCAGCACATGAGAGATGCCCGATACATTTTAGTTGGAATTTTCAAATGGAAACCTCTTTAAGTTATAAAATGATTTGTACCGATCTTCCTGAAAAAAAGTATTATAGAGCAAAAATGCCTCCAAAGGTCATTCACAAAATTCTGCTTAAATATAACCTATAAGTTGGCAGAATAGCTGAGTCCCATTTTTTAAAAATAAAGAACTAGAGACCCAAAGAATCACATGAATTTTACAAGGTCATAGAGTACGTTAGTAAGTAAACTTGGAAGTGGGCCTAGACTTCAGGATTTCTCATCTTTTTTTTTTATCCCTGTCCCCCAAAAATAAGTGTTGAATTCATTCCAAACAAGTTTGATTCTTGGGTATAAATTTTTCACTGTACCAAGACATTTTTGGAACTGTCAATAATAAGCATACTTTAAGATATAATATCCTACAATTTCACTCCCTGTTTAGGCCAGCCCTTCTGTTTGAGACTGTAGGGGGTCCCACATTCATTTCTCCATTAAAATTGCAGAAACAAAACTATGTGTGAGGCATCACGAAGAGATGCCAAGATGAGTGTGCCCTGCTCTCATTGATTCCTTATATTCTAAGATTAGGTCAGCTAAAATGTCCAACAACCAAGTGGGGGAGAAGACCACCATTAGAAGCTTCCCTCCCAGTAGAATCGTTTGAGACTATCTTCTTTCTAGAGATGGAAGACCAGTCTAAAGACTACAGAAACAGCCATCTGCCTTTAAGTATTTATACCTAACCCTGTTCTAACAGAAGACCTCTAAATGGAGAGAATCTTTGAAAAACCAAAAAAGAAAAAAAAAAAAGCTGATAGAAATGAGATCCAGAAAATATTTCTGGGTGGCAGCAGGCTGAAGTCCAGATGGAAATTTAGCATTAATTTGGCGAACACTATTTCAGTCACAGCACATTTTCAACTATTTATTTTTGTACTGAGCCTCTCCTAGTAAGGTGGGTATCAAATGGAAATTTTTTTTTCTAAGGTGGCATTTCAAATAATAACAATAATAATAAAATCCTGGATCAGGAACAATTTTTCCATTCGATGCACAAGGAAGCAAAGCAAGGGCCTTGAATGGTCCTATTTTTTTTTCTAATTTAATCTGTTCATGTAAATGTCATCTTTCCATTTCTTTCTTAAAAGGTTTGTTTTTTTATCCTTCTAAATGATTGGCTCCAACTTTGAGATGCTTGTTTCTTGAGTGTTGATACCCACATACAGTCTCTTAATTTATACCATGGGGAAAGGAGAGCTGGAGTCTGAGAGGTGGATTTCATCCATGCCATGGTTACATATATAGAAAATTGATTTTTCAACCATACCAAATGATAAAGTCCATCTTTGATATATTCCTGTCTCACCGCTTTCCAGGTCTTAAGGCATCGGATCTCAGGTCAACTCCCCTTGGAGTGTAATTCAGAACACAGTCCCTTCCCTTTAGAGGTCTCATGCCATAGGGCATAGGTATGTTTTCTTTGGCTAAGACGGACCTCATGAAAGAAATTATTCTGCTGCCTAACTGACAGAGTTGGGCACGGGGTACAGAGAAATGGAGCCTCTCCCAGTGGCCCTTTGCCTGGAATTTGTCCTAAAAGCATGAAACTGAGCAGGATTTGTAGCAGACAGATGTGGATAATATATGCACTACCTTTCCATTCTGGTGTCTGTTTGCATGAGAGTGAAAAACTGCAGGATTTTAAATGTGGCCCTAGGTCATGATGAAGTTGTGAACTCATGGAGGGGCCTAGTACCAGGTTTGATTGGAGTGTCTATTAGGGATGGATCCCTCTGGCCAACCAAAAAACAAACAAACAGGAAAACAACAACAAAAAACTCCCATAGTACCATGTCTGTTGCAGCAAGTTTTTGCAGATAGTAACCTAAAGATTTTTAGTACCACACATTAAAATTTGCGTGATATAAACAGAGACAGCAGTCAGATTCGGCAGCTGGTTAACATTGCTTACTATAAAACTTTACCTGGAAACTGGGGCTACTGAGAATACCACATGCTCCCTGGGCCAACATCTTGACATGGAATTGTTGAAGGGTCTAAGAGTGTATTTCTTTGGTTCTGTTTTTGGGGGTTTTTTTGTTTTTTCTTTTGTTTGTTTTTTTTTGGTTTTTTTTTTTGAGTTGGGATCTCACTCTGTTGCCCAGACTGGAGTGCAGTGGCCGCTCCCGGCCACCACAGCCTCGACCCGCTGGGCTCCAGCGATCCTTCCGCCTCAGCCTTCCAAGGAGCTGGAACTACAGGCGCGCGCTACCATGCCCGGCTAATTTTTTGATTTATTGTAGAGATGAGGTCTCACCAAGTTGCCCAGGCGGGTCTCGAACCCACGGGCTCAGGCAATCCACTCACCTCAGCCTCCCAAGGTGCGGGATTACAGGCTGAGCCAC
>CAUYQG010210884.1:0-14643 GCA_963574415.1 Tarsius wallacei | reverse complement strand
AAGTCCTGAGGACCACAGCCCTTCAGGGGATTGGGCCATGTGACATGAAGGCAAAATGAGAGGATTGAGAACAGGTGTAGAACCATGACTTGGCATGGTCTGGAGATCTGGAAGGCCTCCCAAGGAATGGCATTTGGGGTGACACCCAGAGGACGGCCTGAGTGAGCTGAATGTATGAGGTGCTGCTCCAGGTGGGAGATGTGGGGAGGAGGTTGACTGGAGCAGGAAAAGGAGATTCCAGGGCCCAGGTACACATTGCGGGGCACGGCCCTCAGGGTGAGGCTTTGCAGTTCTGAATGTGCCTCCAGTGGGTGAAATCACCGTGTCTTAGGGTAAGAGTCTTCAAACAACCTTTTATTTCCACATAGCTTTTAGTTTCTAAGACAGCACAGGCATTCACATAGACACCGGATTACATATGTGAGGTTGTTGCTGATTCTCTGGCCTCAAATTCTGTATTTTATGCATTCCTTTTCTTCCTTTCTTGCTCTCTAGGGCCATGCTTTATAGGCTGTAAACATTTCTCACATTACACAATCAGAATCTCTCATATATTGCATGATAAAATATTTGCTACATGCAAAATTGTACACAACATACTCAGAAGGTATGTGAATCAACCATTCAGGCAGAATAAGAATGAAATGATTCATCCCATAGGCGAAAGCATTAGTTTTTTCTCACCATTATTTTATTTGCTTTTTAAATTTTTAAAAATAAGGGTTATTTGTAAATGGTAAATGGTTTTTGCCATGAATAAAAGTATTGTGATTAATTTTATAGGAAAAATATGATGATGCGTGGTTCATCAGTTTTTTAAAAATAAGTTTATTGAATTAACAATAAGCCGCCTCTCTTTAAAGTAAATAAGCTTTGACATATGTATACACTTGTGAATTCGTCACTGCCATCAAGGTAATGAACATATATATCTCTCTCCTCTTGATAATATCTCACTCTTTTCCCTGCACCCACAACGGCTTTCTGTTACTACAGATTATCTTGCATTTTATAAAATTTAATATATAAGAAATTATACAGTATATACTCTTTTTGGTCTGGATTCTTCCATGTAGTGTAATTATATTGGGATTCATCCCTGTTGCAGTATGTATCAGTAGTTCTTTCTTTTTTATTGCTGAGTTATTTTTCATTGTGTGGATATATCACAACTTGTCTCTTTACCTGTTGATGGACATTTGGTTTGTATCTGCTTTGGAGCTATTACAAATAAAGCTACTATGAGCATTCATGTATAAGTCTTTGTAAGAATGTAAACTTTCAGCCGGGCTTGGTGTCTCAGCCTATAATCCCAGCACCTTGGAAGGCCAAGGCGGGTGGATTCCCTGAGCCCATTGGTTCAAGACCAGCCCTGGCAACTTGGCGAGACCTTGTCTCTACAATAAATCAAAAGCTAGCCGGGAGTGGTAGCACATGCCTGTAGTTCCGGCTGCTTGGGAGACTGAGGCAGAAGGATTGCTGGAGCCCAGCATGTCGACACTAGGGTGGCCGTGAGTGTGGCCACTGCACTCCAGCCTAGGCGACAGAGTAAGACTCCATCTTAAAAAAAAAAAGAGAGAGTACGTAAGCTTTCATTTTTCTTAGGTAATTTTATTATTTTAACTTTATTTATCTCATAATTGTATCACTCCTGCCATATTCCCATGGCTTCTTCGCAGACCAGGCAAGATGGGGTTAAGGGTTAATACACTTCAGTTGGAGACAACAGTAGCCAGTGGGTTCTGATTTGAGGAGAGCAGCTTTAACTTGGCCTAAGAGGTTGATGTGCACATACAAAATACAAAATAGCTAAATTGGCAGAAACAATAGTCAGAGACTATTGCTTATGCCAACCAATATGGAGGAGGGAAAAGTCATCTTCTTCCTTCATCTGTCTTAATTATGTTTTCTCCTTGCCATGAGATTAGCAAATGATGCCTAGGAAAAATGTGTAGGTTAAATATTTTTAAGAGATTGTTAATATCTGCTCCCAAAGCAAATGACACAAAACTAACATGAGTATAAGCCAGGACAGGCTTTATTAATGGTGTTTATTTTTCATTAGGAGGCCAGAACAATTCCCTAATTGCTAGCAGATTTTAGGAACTGCCTTATTTGTAAACAGTGGTTCACAAAAAAAAGTCATTAACAGAATAACAGCCAATTTAGAATGAGCAATTGCAATCATAAACTGTGTTTAACAGTTTAAAGAATATTGGTGATACTTCGTTGAGGCTTAGTGTCTTTCTCACGTTTAAACAGCTGAGCTTGTCCCACCAGACCCCCACCCAACAGACCAGGACTGTCCAGCTGGTTTTATCATTTCCTCTGAAATGTTAATTTTCTGATTATAAAGCTAACTCACTCTCATTATTAATTTGCCAAATACAGAAAAAATAGCAAAGAAAATAAAAATCTCCCATAATTCTACCTTTTAGAGTTCATTTCCTTCTCCTATATAAGCAGTTTATAGCTGAGCTCAAACTCTATATAACAATGTGTATCCTGATGTTTTTTCTCCTCAGCATTATTGCATAAACATTTCATCAGTTTATTAAAGTTTTTCTTGCAAACACCATGTTAATAACTAAAAAATATGCCAATGTGTGGACTGCCCATAATTTACTTAACCATTGCCCTTGTTGTGGCTATTTAGATGGTTTCTCATTGTTCTCTAGTGTAAATAATCTTGTTATTGGCATCTCTGTGCAAAAACATTTTAAACTGTATTTAGAATCATTTCCTTGGAATATTCTCAGAAGTGATATTTCTGGATCAAAATATATAAATGTTTTTGAGGCTGACACAAATCCAGCATTGTGCTTAATGGACAGTTTCCCACCAGGGGTGATGAAGAGATTAAACTAAAAGGCAATTGCCATGGTTAATTAGCTTAGAACTAAACAGGATTCTGGTGGCACCTTTGGTTGTTGAGTGGAAGCTGACAAGGTGTGAATAAAAAAAAAAATCCAAAAAACTGGAATTTCTTAGCCTGGAAAGAAGACTGAGGGTTAGAGTAAAAAAAAAAAAAAAAAAAAAAGCACACACACACTTTCCAAGAGGCAGCAACTTTCAAACTTGGCTTCCAGATGCAACATGGAGGGAATCCCTCCCTCAACAATGGAGACAACCAAAAGGATGTATAAATGAGCTATCAAAAGGATTTCCCAGGCTTGAGGGGAGAGCTGGATGCCTCCAGAAAGTTGATGGGTGGAGGCCAAATACCACTGTGATTCTTCTTTAAGCCTTGCCTCATCCCCAAGAGGGTGACCATCTATGTGAGTCCCCAGTAATCCATCTTCTTTAGTTGCCTTCTATGGGTCCTCATGGGTTGTAACTCCATTGGGAGTCAGAAGAAGTATTGTTGTTACTCTTTAAATCTTCTCTGCTTTAGTATATGAAGCAAGGCATTCAGCAGGTGCTTACTAAATATGACTTTAAGTTCTCCAAAGGTAGGATTAACATTTATCTTGATTGTTTTCTCTATCTAGCAGTGGGGCATTTAGTTGTTTTAGCTGCTGTTTAATAACTAGTCATATCCATTCATATAAGAGCTTGTGAGAGGGAGAAAATTCCATTAAGTCTAGCTGACTTTCACCTTCTCATTCTTTCTTTTCTACCCCTCCTTACCCTGCTCCACTTCCTCTACCAGGCTGAAGTAGGAACCTACCTGGCCAGTGAGTATGATGACCAGGTTTCTTAGCATGAACCCATAACTCAAACCTACGGGGATAGTGGTGCCTGTTTTTCAGCCACTTACCTAATGAGGAAGCAACGTTGTTGAAATGTCTTTTTCATCATAAATGATGACCTTACCCGTGATTCAGAGAAATAGCCCCATTTTGATCCGGGTCTTCTGTTAGAAGCAGAATTGGCTATTCATTCAGGCTTTTGTTTTGTCTTGACAAGTCACTCATGTTAATTAGTTCAGTACCCAGGACTTCAGATTCTTGCAACAATGTCTTCTCCTTGCCAGGTGGTTGGTAGGACTGAGCCAAGTTGCTAGCAGGCTGACATTTTGGTAGCCATCACTGTCATTGCCATCACATCATCTAGAATCATGCTAGTCTTTCATTCATCAAGGTACCAGGACAATGCACAGCTTCCACATTTCCATTGTCTTTTGTTGGCTTCCTAAAAGTGGATATTTTCCATGCCACTATTTTGTCAGCTCACCAATCATACTTTAGAATTCTTTTTGTCTGAGGATTGCTTCTCTCGCAATTGGAAAACAAATTCATGAAAAATGACATAAATTTCAAATTGTAGAAAATGGAAATTGTTTTTTTTGCAGCACTATTCACAATAGCAAAAACATGGAACCAACTGTGCTACCCATCAAAACTGGGCTGGATAAAAAAAATGTGGTATATATACATGATGGAATATTACCCAGCCATAATGAAGGACAAACATATGAACTTCACAGCAACTTGGATGGATTTAGAGTCTATCATACTCAGTCATCTATCACAGAAACAAAAAGCAGAGTATCATATTTTCTCACCCATAGGTGGACCCTGAAATTTACCATAATGCTATAAGAGATAGGCAGTAGTGAGATACTGCCAGGGTGAGGGTGATAACACAACATCAGTAAGGGTACCTGGTCTCAAACCAGGCACAGTGGGGACTAAAGGGAGGCCCCAACTACCTGTACAATGTCCACATGTATACCTAGTCCTGAATTGTACCCCACATCTTATATATATATATATATATATATATATATATATATAGAGAGAGAGAGAGAGAGAGAGAGAGAGAGAGAGAGAGAGATACATAAAGAAAAAGGAAATTGTCTTGGGCACTGACTGATTTTACAATTTGAAGTCTAAGTAAGTTTTTTGAGACTGTATATAGAAAAAGTTTAATTAAAACCATGTCATATCTTTTTATGTAGAGGATCAATTTCTGTTCAAAGTGTGATTAAGTTTCTATTCCACATGTATTTGTTAGGATAGGCTGGATACAGTTCAGTAACAAATGATCTCCAAATCTCAGTGGCTTTAACATAATATAAGTTCATTTTTCTCTCAGACTTTTTGTCCATTATGGGTCATCAAAGGGCTCTGTTCCAGATAGTCATTCAGGGACCTAGGATAAATATGATGTTATCATTAGAAATGCTATGTTTTGCCATGGCCGAAAAGGCAGAGGGCTATCTTTTCTTCTAGGTTTCAGCCCAGAAGTGATATATTGACCACTCCCAACTACAAAGTGGCTGAGAAAAATGGGGAAGCAGACAAAATATTTTTTGAGCACTACTGTTTCTGTCAAGGCTGATACAAGCAGCTAATCCTTTGGTCTATTTCTTTCTTTTCTTTTTTTTTTTTTTTGAGTTGAAGTCCTACTCTGTCACCCAGACTGGAGGGCAGTGGCGTGCTCCCGGCCACCGTAGCCTCGACCTGCTGGGCTCCAGTGATCCTTCTGCCTCAACCTTCCAAGCAGCTGAAAGTACTGGTGTGCGCTACCATGCCCGGCTAATTTATTTCTTTTTCAAAGGAGTTGAAAATGAGCTTTCATCCTTGCATTCCTAATAAAGCCTGATAGATTGGAATATCTGTATCTATATGAATCTCCAATTACAGTATGAGCTCCATGAAAGCTAAAATTTTACTTTATTTTATCTGCAGTGTTTGGTAGACTGTCAGCCACAAAATAGGTATAGAATCTGTGGTTATTGAATACGTGAATAATTGCATAAATGAAAGTTTTACGCTGCCAGGAATGATGCCATGTTGTGGTCAAGGAATTATAATCACAGAATTCTACAGTACCATAGAAGGACAGAATCTTTTTGTCTAGAACTTTTGATGACTTATTGACCATGAGAATGCAGTGACAGGGATATTCAGTCAATTGTAGGGCCAACAATGTTCTCTACTTGGGCTTTCTTAGAAAGTTGTCATCCTGCAGTGGTACAAGCCTATGTTGTCACAGGAAAAAGATAAGTGGAAACTGGAATCTTAGCTTTAACATTGCCCTCTCCATACTCAGCTTCCCTTTTCATTCTTCACTTCTGTTTCAGCACTGAGGCAATTTCCCCATTATTCAAGTCCTAGGAACTTTGTCCAGTTCTCAGTCTTCTTTGGGATTTAACGTTCACTTCTTGAAGCAGCACAGTAAAGTGAAAAGGACTTAGACTTTTAAAAAATTGAGTTTGGGGTTCATTTGTTTATTTATTTTTGAATCAAAGTCTCACTTTGGTTCCCAGGCTGGAGTGCAGTGACATGATCATGCTGACCACGGCTCACAGCAGCCTCAACCTCCTGTGCTCAGGCCATCCTCCCAAGTAGCTGGGACCACAGGCAGGTGTCACCACACTTGGCTAATTTTTTATTTTTGTAGAGCTAAGGTTTCACTATATTGGTCAGTCTGGTCTCAAACTCCTGGCCTTAAGCAATTTTGCCACCTCAGTCACCCAAGTGCTGGGATTATAGGCATGAGCCACCACACCCAGTCAAGTTTTAGGATTAAATCCTGACTTCTGCAAAGTAATTTCTACAGGGCTTTGGGCAGGTTATTTGCCTCAGGGCCCCAATGTTCTCTTCTGGGAAATGGGAAAATACTGTGTCTCACTGGGTTGTTTTGATGGCTAGATTAGACAATGTATATAAAAGGCCCAACCATAGATTTCTTGATCTGAGCCCATGACCCGAGCCGACTGGGATGGTGGTAGTGGTAGTGTTTGTTCTTTAACCACTTAACTGATGAAGAAGCAAAGAGGACAAAGTTTCCTCCTCCTTATAAGAAGCCTGGCATGCTTAGGATTCAGCATGTAGTAGGAGCTGAGTTCATAGATGCTGATAATAATAACAATAATGTTACACATTTGCTTCATACCCTTCTCTAACTTCTTCCAATTCCCAATCCATAGCCCCTTCCCCTTTTAAATAAAAGCAGAATGGTTTAAATAAAAATGTTCCCTGAATAAAGGAAAGGTGACAGCCTTGCCTGAGTGCTCTTGACACACCATGAAATGTCAGCTCCTTCCCTACAAGGGTGGGATGGGAATCCACCATCTAAATCCCATGCAGAAAACTTCCTTTCCTCTCAGAGACAGGAGGAGGGAGAGAGAAAGGAAGGTTCATCAGGCACAGGGAGGTACCCATCCAGATTTCACATGTCTTGTATGTACTGATGGCTGTACATGATTTTGAAATGGTTTCTAAATTTAATTGTTTGCAGATGGTGCATTCAGAATGATTAGGTAATCAGCGCATTTGGTAAGGTAGTAGCTCTGCTGAAAATTTAAGTATAGCTGACTATAATCTAAGTATAGCTAACAGTCTTTCCTGGATTCAAAATGTGCCCAAGGCATGCGAGGCCCAATGGGAGTTGCACTCCTGCCAGGAAAGTGGAGACAGCAGGGTGTCTGCTGCATTACTGGACCCAGCTGGTCACAGAGTATGTGGGTTTCCCTTCAGGCATGGAAGAATCATGGAGAAACGTGGAAGAACCAATTCCACATTTGCTCAAACAAGCCACAGAATCTTTATTCACCCAATAAAGAGTTATTGACTACAAGACACTGAGCTAGTCCCAGAAGATCTTGGCCATAGGCAGCAGTAGGAGAGAGATGAGAGAACAAGAACTTAAGTGCCAGACACTAGGCCATGAGCTCTTTCTCTGCTCTCTTATTTAATGCATACTGTAAGGTACAGGGTAGTATGCCCATCTTACAATGGAAGTAACTGAGGCTTTAGGTGGTTAATTAATTCATTGTTGTGAGTGCCATCCCAGTGGCAACTGCTTGGAACACCACACATAGACCAAGACACCAAGGTGGGTCTTCAGTGATGTCTCATAGACCAAATCTAGCCTGCTACAAGGTAAGAGTAGGTTTTTATAATTTAAAATGATTATATAAGTACTCGATTTTGCCTGTTGACCATTAAAGCCTAAAATATTTACAATCTGGCCCATTAAAGAAGTTTGCTGAGCCCTTACCCAGATAAAAGTGCCTTGGATGCTGAGGTACACTGCCAATGCCTTCCCTTCCTGCTGCTGGGAGTGTGGCTGCCACAGCTCATAGCTGAACTCTAAGAAGCATGCTTGGCCTGTCTAGCCCAGAGTTAAATCCTCTTTCTGGCATGAACCCTCATCTAGCGATGGTCAATGAGTGGGTACAAAGGCCCAATTCTCTTAGCTCAACTTGGGACAATCCTGCAAGGTCATCCTAGCTCCAGAGCTCTTGCGGGGTTGGCGGAGGCCTCTGTGATGACTCCTGGTTCCACTCCTCTCCTCTCCCCTCAGCCTTGGCCACTCCTGTGCAGATGTTGGTGCTGCGAGCACACCCAGAAAATCTCCTGCCCACAAATCTCCCCTTCACATCTTCTGTTTCCAGGGAAAACCATCCTGTGACAACATCTCTTCCTCACTCCTCTGTGATGACAGGCGTGGAGCACAGTGGTGCTAGTGAGGAAGACCTTCCTGGCTGTGGGAAATGGGAAGGAAGGGAATGGTGGAGCTTGGTCTTGAGTGAGCTCCAATGTCTTCCCAAAGATGGAGGCAGAGCTGGATTTTTCATTTAAGCCCTGTCGTGCTCTGGCCTCCCCTTTATCTTTCCAGTCCCATCTAAGCCATCCCCTCAGTTCTGTTCCCCACTTGTCACTCCTAAGCTCCAACCCTATGGGATCTCTCATGCTCCTCTGAAGACCCTTTCTCTGTCTTGTTGCCTGGCTTTTGTACCTGGTGGTCTCCCTGGGTTACCTTCTCCATGGTTTGCTTGCCTGACTTAACCTTTCAAGTTTATGGTTCACAAAATAATAATAGATAACACAGAGCTCTCATTATGTACCAGGCACTGTTCCAAACACTTTACATGTAATAACTAATTTAATCCTCTCAATACACTTGTGACATTGGATATCATTATTATCTCAATTTTTTAGATGAAACACAGAGAGGTTAAATAAGTTGCCAAAATCACACAGGCTCATACATTGTAAAGCTGGGATTTGAGCCAGGTGCAACTGAGCTGTGTACTTGGAACCGTCTGTGAAGCAGCTTTCTTCTAGAACAGCCTTTTGTCTTCAGTGGCCCTGACATCAGCCATGACTAAATGGTCTAACAGTGTGCACTTGACCCAAGCTGGGCTGATGAGTACCTCCCCTGGGTACTTAGCTTAAGGATGGTGTCTCTTTAGTGGAAGTAAAATGCAAGAGTATTCAGTGGTCATAATTCCAGCTATCTTGGGAAAACAGATCCCTAAGGTGAAAGAGTGAGCTGGTCCTCATGCAGAGAGAAGCAGAGAGGAGAGAAGGCTGTGGAAACATCTGGTTATCTGCTTTGAGCCTGTCCCTGAGACCTGGCTGCATCCTTTTCTTCCCTATCTAATACTTTCTGAGATTCTGGGAGTCAATGACTCCTTCATTTCGTTTCAGCAGATCTGCTTGTGTTTCTGTCATTTGAAAGACCCAAATTTCAGCGTCCCCTGTACAGAGGTCTCCTGTACTGTCCCCACCTTGCTTCAGGCTGGCTCAGCTGGAAGCTCGCTCCAAAGGCAATGGTTGACGGATTAAAATAACAGAAGTCACCTGGCCTAGACTTTAGGACTCTAGGCAGCTGTTTTCTTTTCTCCCCCATTTGGTAAATGTTGGTAAAGTTGTGGATGCTGCACAACAACAGACTTAGAAAAAGTCAACTCCAGAGCCCAACCCATTTTAAATGGAGACTTCCAGCTTCTGAAGAAGGAACAAACAACAGGGCAACGTGAAATGGAGGCTGTCCTGAGGAAGAGGCTGCCCTGAAAGGCATCATTGAAGGTGGGGCTGGTGGGACCTTGTCCTTTTGAGGGTCATACAATCAGATGAGCCTATGGTTTCACCAGTGACTTCAGCTAAATTGGCCAGGCCCCTGATGTAACAGGCAGGTCCTGTTAGATCCCTGATGTGACAACTTTCCCCTATAGAGATGACAGTAATTGATAAACAAAGCTGAGATTATAACAGGGTGCTGGAATTCAAGATATGCAGAGAATGGTCAGCTAAGTTCATTCTAGAGAACAGAATGAGAGAAACAGAGAGAAGATAGGAGCCCTGGAAGAATGGAAACCATGAGCAAGAAGAAATCATGAATTAGGAGATGAACCATTCAGGAGTACAGGGCGGTGGAAGCAGAGAGTTGCTGAGTTTTCCGAATGATAGAGCCTTTGAGTCAGAATGAATGGATGTTAGCTCTGAGTCAGCACAGACCTTTTCTTCCCAAGTTATGCATGTCTCCAGGTGGTGCCATTGCTAGTCTGTCATCCTCATGGCTGGGTATATCCTTATCCACATTGGTTAAGGTCACCGGTTTCCTGACATCTCAAGAGCTAAGCCAACATAAAAGACAATAAGTATTGGTGAGACAGTGGAGAAATTGGAACACTTGGAACTATTGATGGAACAGCAAAATAGTGCAGTCACTATGGAAAAAAGTATGGAGGGTCTTCAAAAAATTAAAAATAGAACTACCATATGAGCTCCCACTTCTGGGTATTTATCCAAAAGAACTAAAATCAGGATCTCAGAGAGATATTAGCACCCCAGTGCTCATTGCAGCTCTGTTCACAATAGCCAAGATGTCAAAAAAACTTAAATGTTGATGGATGAATGGATGGATAAAGGACATGAAGTGTATATATACAATGGAATATTATTCGGCCTTTAAAAAGAAGGAAATCCTGCAATACACAGTACCACATATGAACCTTATTTTGTTATGTGAAATAAGCCAGTCAGAGAAGGACAAATGTGGTATGATTCCATTTATGTGAGGTTTCTAAAATAGGCATTCTCAGAATCAGAGAGTAGAATGTGGGTTACCTGGGTCTGGGGGGAGGAGGAAATGGGAAATTGCTAATCAATGGACATAAAGTTTCAAAGAAGATGAATAAATTCAGAATTAGATGCACAACATTGTGTCAATAGTTAATAGTGTATTCTACACTTAAAAATTTGTTAAAAGAGTAGATCTCACTTTAAGTGTTCATACCACAGTAAATTATTTAAAAAAATTTTTAAGGTGCTAAGCCAGCAAACAGGACATAGGAAGTCTTGAGGCAAAGGTGTGAGTCAGGGAGTCCCCACTGGGCAAGACAACTCTCCTGACCCCTGAGCAGTCACCCCAGACTCGATGGCTCTTACTCTGCCTCCTCTGGTGGCTCACATTTCATTTGGAGAGTGGTGGTCCTTGAACGATCACCAAGATAACCTGACCATAGCCTTAGTTTCTTCTTCCAAGTAACTAACCACAGTTGATACTAAAATATTTGGGGGGAGTAGTGAATATAAATGATATAGAATTAACAAGTTTAATGTAAGCAGTTCAGGGGCATTTTAATACATTCACAATGTTCTGCAACCATTACCTTTACCTAGTTCTACAGCATTTTCATCACTCCAAATTAAAACTTCATACCTATGAACCATCACTCCCCATTTCCTTCACTCCTGCCCCCAACCATTCTCCTTCCTGTCTCTATGGATTTATCGATACTGGATATTTCATATAAATGGAATTACATGATGTGCGACTTTTTGTGTCTGGCTTCTCTCACTTGGCTCAGTGTTTTCATGGTACAACCATGTTGCAGCATGTGTTTGCACTTCATTCCTTTTTATGGCTGAATAATAGTCCATCATGTGGATTTACTACATATTCTTCATCCATTCTTCAGCTGATGGGTATTTGGGTTATTTCCACCCTTTGCCTGTTGTGAATAGTGCTGCTGTGAACATCTTTTGATGTTTTTTAAAAAAATTACAGCTGGAGACAAGCCCAAGTCCAGGTGTCCTGGACCTGTCAGCCTGTTCTGGGGACCTCCTGTGTAGAGTAAATATGAAAAAGATTCTCTGCTTCCACTCTGACAAGTTTAAATGGAAATACTTGGGGAGAGCGTCTCTGTAGGCCTTTCTCAAACCCACCTCTTAAAAGCCCACCCTGAGGTTGCTTAAGAAGTTCCTAGGTAATTGAAGCAATAACTTTCAAGATCAAAATATATATTTTCCTCCTCCACAGAACACAGCACCCATAACTCCTGTGATGCTTTTAGCTGTTCTAAGGAATAAACTGACCACCCCTCTCCTTGCCTCTGCTGAATGAAGCACAGGTGGGAAAAAAGGTGCGATCCATGGGAATCATGAACAGAAAAGAGAGAAATGCTCTTTTTCAAAATTCTCAAACTATTTAACCTCAGAAAAGTGTAAATAAAACCCACCATTTCGACCCTAGGAATTGGTGCTTCTGCCTTTTCTGTGTGTCCTGAGGTGTGTCTGATTCTGCAGTCCTGCACACTGTGGAATGAGAGCTCTCGATCACCTGGGCAGATTCTCACTTAAATTCCAGTTGCATGCCTGTACGTTGTTTCTTCCGGAAATGTCAGCTCTCTTAATTCTTTCCCCATTTAAACAGATGCAAATGATTTCCCCCAATTGAAGTAAAAAGAGTGTAAATATTTTAGCATTTCATAAAACTAGAAACACTAGAGGCTACTTTCACAGTCATTTGAATAACAGCAAGCATTTCCTACACATTCTAATCAGTTAACTCGCCCGGGTAATTTTTTCAAGAGAACAGAGTGATCTAAGCCCAGGCCAGTCACACCATTGCCTGCTCACATTCCTGCCACTTCGGTCATGGGAAATTCACCTATAAAAGGACAGGGAGACTTCTCTTGCCTTGGATACAATAAATCAAGTGTGTTTGTGCAAGGGGCAGGAGTGGCGACCGTGGAAGCTGCCTTGCATTTATGCCCTTTCTGACCTGCTGAGGAACAGAGCTTTCTCCAAACTATTGGCATCAGGGTTAAAGAGAAGGAACCGGATTGCTGTCTGCCTACATAGCAGAACAAGCATTCACAAATGAGAATTTCCACGGCCCAAGCAGGTTGTCCAAGCAGGTACTTGGCAGAGTGCAAGTTCATGTAGTGTTAAAAAAAAAAAAAAAGACTCCTTACCTGGGTTCCCTCTATTAAAGGCCATTTGGAAGAACTTGGAAAGCTTAACAGTGCCTTGAAAGGTTGCAGAGAAGAAAAATTATGGGCATCAGCAAGTGTTAGAAAGGACTGGGCTTTGCCCAGGAGAGACTTCGGAGGGTACTCATCTGTCTCCTGCAGAAACCTCTACCAGTGACAATACAACCTGGTCTCCAGGTAGAAACTCAGACGAAGACTCTGTTACCAGATTTGCAAGTGTGGCCTGCGTTTTTGGGCTGTGAGTTGGCAGACATTTTTAATGTTCACTTGAGCCTCATGCAATCGAAAGGAGCTATGGGGATGCTGGCTGCTATTTCTTACTTGGGTAGCTCCTGGGTGGAAGGGAGGCAGGAATTGGAATAGGCTACCAGTTAGGGTGAATGAGAACTTAGATCTGATTGGTCAAGCAACTCCAGCTTACCTGGCCAGGACCACTGTCCCTCAGGAGGGGCCTCACCTGGTGAAGGTGTGAGGACTGTCCCACCCAGCAGAGGTGCTTGTGTGGAAGAGGCATTAGAGACAGCGACACTCCCTTCCCCTGACCTTGAAGAGCAAGTATGTAGAGGACAGGATGGGAGAGAAAATGAAATGTTTCGTGTCTCCTGCCCAAAGGAGAAGCTTGTGTCTGGGGCGGGAAGGGAGTGGGGGTATCCAGGACATGGAATGCAGGTTGAAGGGATGCCTCCTTGCTGGCCAGAGATGATGAATGTGGCAACAGAGCCATAAATATCCCAACTCTGGGGAAGATGGACAGGGAGAAGTCATTAGCAGTGACAAAGAGTCTCCGTAGTTGAACATCACTTGCCTAAAAATGATTGCTAAGGTTAAAGCTGGCGATGAGTGAGAGGGAAGGGGAGACTGGTTGGGGAGAGGCAGTTGTGCTTTGGGTTGTTTCATCTGAAATGGCTGCAGTTCAAGACTGCTGGGCCTCCTGTCCACACCGGCTGGGCCCCTGCCGGGGGAATCTGCTGCCCTCCCGACAGTATATTCAGGCTGAAGTCCGGCAGGAGAATATTCGCATGCTGCAAATCCAGCCCAACACTGAGATTTCACAACCGGTTGCATTTTCATATTTCTGAAGAAAGAGTGACAGGAAAATCTTAACATTTTCCTTGAGAAATACTGTCTCAATTAACTGTCTTCATTACTGCATAGCACTTCATTTTATTATATACTTTCACTGGCAAACCATAGCAAACAATTTCACTATGGCAAACAACATTATGCCTGCACCAGTTCCTGTTTTGTTTTGCACTTGTTTTGTCATAAAAATAAAAGAAAGAGAAGGAAACCCCTCATTCATCACAAGATCAAAAATTTCTCTGCCATTTTCTCTGGAAAAAAAAGAAAGAAGAAATTAAGACAACTTAGGGTGATGCTTCTAGTACCTAAACATGAAAGTATCAACTGATATGTTTTTGAAAATTGAAAATAAAATTATGGAGAAAATGCTTTATTTGATTCTCTGTTTATGGGAAATTCATTTTATTTGACTTTTTTATTTGTAATATCAACTATGGAGCAGAACACAGTTTCCAAGTTGTTCCCTTACGGTCTCATTCTTCTAAATTATTAATGCCGTGCTGTTGATATATTGTCAGCCTTGTACATACATTCTATGAAAATGAGTTTTACAGTAGGTTGGGATTTATAACAAAGCTTGACATATGCAGCTAATTCAC
>CAUYQG010210876.1:0-15872 GCA_963574415.1 Tarsius wallacei | reverse complement strand
GTGGTATCTCAGTGTAGTTTTAATTTGCATCTCCTTGATGACTAGTGAGGCTGAACATTTTTTCATGTGTCTGTTGGCTGCTCATATGTCTTCTTTTGAGAAGTGTCTATTCATATCTTTAGCCCACTTTGTAATGGGGCTTTTTTTTTTCCCCCTTTCAGCACATTTGAGTTCCTTGTAGATCCTTGATGTTAGGCCTTTGTCAGCTGAAACTTTCAGATTTTTAGCTCTTTTAGAGGTCACTACACTGTTTTCCACAGAGGTTGTACTAGTTTACACTCCCACCAACAGTACAGAAGTGTTCCCTTTTTGTCACATCCTCTCCAGCATCTGTTGTTTTTTGAGTTATTGGTGATGGCCATCCTGACTGGCATTAGGTGGTATCTCAGTGTAGCTTTAGTTTGCATTTCTTTGATGACTAGTATGGCTGAGCATTTTTTCATGTATCTGTTGGCTGCTTGTATATCTCTTTGAGAAATATCTATTCATATCTTTTGTCCATGTTGTAATGGGGCTGTTTGTTTTTTTCTTTTTGGCACGTTGGAGTTCCTTGTAGATCCTAGATGTTAGACCTTTGTCAGATATAGAGTTGGCTATTATTTTTTCCCAGTCTGTGGGCTGTCTCCCTGCTCTCTTGATGGTTTCTTTGGCTTTGCAGAAGCTTGTCAGTTTAATGAGGTCCCACTTGTCTATCTTGTCTCTTATGGCCTGGGCACTTCGGGTTTTGATCAGGAATTGTTCTGGCATACATTTTCATGTGTGTGCATCCTCTACAAGTGGTTGTGTTTTGTGTACTTTACTGTACAGTAATGTTTGATTTTTTATGTATTATTTGTGTGAAAAGTATTATAAACGTATTGATTGTGTTAGTTGGCTAACTTTGTTGTACTTACAAACAAACTGGAATTATGAATGTGCTCTCAGAACAGAACTCATTTGTATACAGGGGACTTAGTGTATTGTTAATTTTATATCATAGCATTTAAAGTATGGGATATCAAGGATTTAACCTCTTCTTCTAGGGAAGGAGTTAGTGTGTTTTTACTTGTATGCAGGATAGTGGATAGTTGTATTGTGCTTGGCAGAATTATGGCCTTGTTATTGTCTTTGTTTGGAGATTAAGTATGGTTTAAGAAGATGCACATGGGTGCCAAGTTGACAAGAAATGGATCTGCGATGGTTAATTTTATGTGTCGACTTGACTGGGTCCTGGGATGCCCAGATATTTCATTAATCATTATTCAGGGTGTATCTGTGAGAACATTTCTAAATGAGATATTTGGGTCAGTATACTGAGTAAAGCAGACTGCCCTCCCCTGTGTGGGTGGGCCTCATATAATCCATTGAAGGACTAAATAAGGAAAAGAATCTGAGTGAGGACATACTTGCCCTCTCTCTGCTTGTCTATCTTTGACCTGGGACATTGCTCTTCTGCCCTAGGCCTCAGATTCAGACTGGAACTTATACCATCAGCTCTTATGGATCTTCAGCTTGCCAACTAGAGATCTTGAGATGGACTTCTCAGCCTCCATAACTAAATGAACCAATTCATATATGTGTGTATATATATATATATATATATATACACACACACACACACACACATATGTGTATCTGTGTATGTATGTATGTATATGTGTATATATATAATATGTGTGTATAATGTATAATATAATATATAATATATGTGTTCCCCCTCTAGAGAATCCAGACTAATATAGTGGCAAAGGGAAAACTGAACCCTAAAGGTTCTGCTGTTAACATTTCTTACAATGAAGTGATACATGTTGATTTTGCATTCAACTCATTGGCTAAAACTAGTCACATGATCCATCCCATCACAAGGGAATTATATCATGTACCTGGAATGAGGAGAGATGAAAACATTTAGTAAACAGGACTAATAAGCACCATATTAAGGAAATACTACCCCCTTTGGGACAGCAAGTGCCATGGAGCTGATGGTTGTCAGCTCTGCCGACTTCTGGGTCCCACTTTGTGTGTCTTGATTCACTGTGCTGATAGGTTATAAAATGTTAAACAAAGAAAACAAAGAATTGGAAGTAACAGGGTAAATTTTAGACAAGAGTATTTTTTAAGGTAAGTTCAAGGCCTGAGACTGAAATGTGATGAAGTTGCTGTGATACACAAAGCAAATCATTAAGCATTTAGTAACCATTGGTTATCAGGGCCTCGGCTTGACATCCTCATTTAGGAGACAGCTGCACTTGCCTGTATTGATTGAGGTGGTGTGCGCTAACAAAAGCTGAAATCTTCAGATTTAATGAAGGCAAAGAGTCATCCTTGAGCAGGAGCAACTATCGAACTGATTATAGTAGACAAACCCAAAGTTTGATTAATTCCATGGAGCATTGAGTCCAAAAAGAAACTCACTATAGTTTATATGAGTCAACTCAATCAGGATCAGAGAAATCTGGATTTCAGTTGACTAGTAGATAGAATGACTCAGACAGGCAGTCAGACTACAGATAATTACTGAATGAGATTCTCCCAAACTCCTTCCTGTTAGCATGCTAAATGTTTAAGGAGCCCTACTCATTTTCTCACGTCATTTGGATGTTCTCAACACCTGCTCCACTCTAAAGTCCTTTACATTACCAGGGACATAGACTTGACTCTGAGAGGGTTTGTAGCATTTAGAGAGTCTGTTCTGCTCTGAGCCAGATGCTATAGAAAGCTAAAGCTCGAAAGCCATAGTCTTCACTCTCAACCCATGTTTAACATTGCAGACCACACTCTGTTTTCAATTGCATGTGTTTAATTAGTTTGCTTATTGATCTTTTGCAAATAATCTGAGTTTCAAGTTGAGTATGCAGGTAAGGTAGAAGGCAGGCAAGTTGCGAGTCTGAGAAAAGTTAGGGGGGCTGGGAAGGCAGATAGGTACGGCTGTTAAAGGGGCAAAGTGCACAAGAGAATTAATGACTGCAGACCATTCAGTAAATGAGCCTTGATTCTGGGGGATATTTTTGTGTAACACAGAAGCAAAAGCCATACATGAAGGTGGGATTGAGGGATGATAAGAAGCTCTGACACACTGTGATGGAAGGGGTTTGAGGAAGGAAATGTTGGAGAGATGGGAGGGGCTGAGGATGGAGCACTTTGATTGCCATCATAAAACTTGGAGATTCACTCCCTCAGGCACAGGGAAGTCATAAGAATATTTTTAGATGGAGGATTACTTGGTAAAAGTGTGTTTTTAAGAATGAGAAATCGAGGCAATGTTTGGAATGGACTGGAAGGAAGAACAACCCCAGGAAGGACATCGTTTATGAGGCTATTGTAATGACCCACAAAATCATTCTTTCAAACTGGTTTCCAACTACAGCTTCCAAATCATCAGGGAAAGATGACCTCACCCATACAGCCTATCCATTATTTTCTCCAGAGTAAAAAGTTTCTTTTTCATAACACTAAGAAATTGGAATGATGATAATGAGTCATTTCCTCCACACTTCTCTCCTTTGTTACAGACACTTCTTTTGAGATCTAAAAGACTAGGAAACCAATCTGGGGCTTTTTAAAATTGTTATCTGATTTCACTCAGTCCCACCTAAGAAGAGCAGCTATTGTCTATATCTGTTCTTCATATATCTATTTAGTGCACCAGGTACAGCACATGGGGCACCCAAAGAAAATTCCCGAATTTTTGCCTAAGGATGCCCAGAGGTAACTTAGGAGATAAATGAGCTGTACCATCAGAGGTAATGGAAGGGACTGAGCAGTGTGGCTACTCGGTTCCCTCCTTGGTCTAAGGCACATAACTCCATGAAGTAAGTTGGCTACACCATGAGAAAATCTCACACTGAGTCTAGAACAAGAAAAGAGGATACACTAAAAGATACTCCTGTGTTAGCAGAGAAATGGATCTTTAGGGACAGGAAGCTGCCAAGTTGAAAGATTAAACAAGGAAAACCAAGTTCTAATGTGGACCCAGAAAGGTCTCGGGTGGGGAAAAGAGATGAAGAGTGAAGTGTGTTGCCAAGGGGATGCTTTCTGGATTACAAGGAGCCAAAAAAAATCCAACACTTTCATTCTACAAAAAAGAAACCTGCACATGCATGTTTATTTTAGCCCTATTCGCAATAGCAAAAACATGGAACCAACTTTGCTGCCCATTGAAACTGAACTGTATTAAAAAATGTGGTACAAATACAAAATGGAATTTTTGTGGTTTTTTTTGAGTTGGAGTCTCACTCTGTCAACCAGGCCGGAGGGCAGTGGCCACTCCCGGCCACAGCAGCCTCCACCTGCTGGGCTCCGGCGATCCTTCCGCCTCAGCCTTCCAAGTAGCTGGGTCTCGCCAAGTTGTTCGTGCGGGTCTCGAACCTGCGGGCTCAGGCAATCCACTCACCTCGGCCTCCCAAAGTGCGGGATTACAGGCTGAGCCACTGAGCCCGGCTACAAAATGGAATATTAAGCAACCATGAAGAAGGTTAAATATATGAACTTCACAGCAACTTGGATGGCTTTAGAGTCTGTCATACTCAGTGACCTATCACAGAAACAAAGAGCAGAGTACCACATGTTCTCACTCTTAAGCGGACCCTGGACAATTGCCATAATATTATAAGAAAGAGATTGGCAGTTGTGGAATACTACCCCCGGCGGCAGGGGGAGGAGGGCACACAACATCAATAAGTGTACCTGATCTCAAACCAGGCAAAATGGGGATCAACGAGAGGCCCAAACTTGACCCATACGATGACCACTTGTATACCTAATCCTGAATCACACCCCACATCTTTAACATAAAAATGAAAACAAATCCAATGCCTGTTTCCTAAGCATGTGCCTTGTGCCAAGAGCCCCATGTACCTCATCTCATTTTGTCCTCCACCCAGTACTATGAAATTTGAGTCTGAATTAGAATCCCCATTTTGCAGATGAAGAAACTGAGGCTTGTCCAATGACACACAGCTAACAAACAGCTGGTTAGTGATTCAACACAGCTGGGCTTCAGAACCTACGAGTTTAAGCACTATACTTACGCTCTCTTCACAGTATTTGTTTCTAAATTCTCAAGATTGGGTTCAGTGATCCATCTCTCCTGCAGCATAGCTGCCTCTAACTCATGTTTCCATGTACTACCTAAACATCTACTACATGGTCATTCTGTAAGCACTTCTTTTTGAAAATGTCCCAAAAACATCTCCTTATCTTCTACCATCCAACATACTCCTCTTTCTGCATTTTCTAGCTCAATAAAGGAATCATATTTCTCCCAGTTCCTCAACTATTCTTAAACTGGGTGATATCTCCCAATACACAATCAGTTGCTAAATCTTATCTGACCTTTTTTTTTTTTTGAGTTATTTCATACTATTCTGACGTCACTTTCTAGCTGGTTCTTCTGTCCCTATTCACTTCCCCAGCAATCCACTGTCCACCTGTCTTACACTGCCAGTGGGGTTGTTTTTCTTGGACACCAATGATGGGATTCCTTAGTGTTAAGTCTTCACTCTAGAATCAGATGGCCAAGGTTCAAATCCAGGTTTCTACCTTTACCAAGTATGTAAAGCAACTGAAATTTCCTCAGTTTCAGTTCCTGAATATATTAAATAAGCATAAAGATAGTACCTATCTCATAAGGTCTTTGGAAAAACTGTGACACTTTGGTTTCAGTCACAGAGTAAGAACCATATAAAATGTTATCAACATCATTGAAGTGAATGATGATGTTTCTTCCCTGATCAACAGTTCTGTTGACTCTGCTTTGCTTACAAAATGAAGTCTGAAGGATTTCTCATCCTGATATTCAAATCCCAACAGAAAATTGCCATAACCTCCCTTTCTGGACCCTTTCCCCTTTTATCTATGCCCTTTTCCCCATATATACTATGCTCTAACCAGAATCCACTCACAGCTCACCAGACGCTCCAACTCTGTCCATGCTCCTCCCATACCTTTGCTCATGGTGTTCCTTATACCTGGAACAGCCTTCACTCATATTGCCTACCAAATCCAACCCTTGGCTTTAAACATCACCTTCTTTCTGAGGCATTCAAATAGCCCCTTCTTCCAAATACCCCAGTGGTCTCTCAGAGGGCTCTGTTTTACCTGTGCCTGCATCTTTAGGTTGCAGGTAGCCTTATTGACTGCCCATTCTCCCCCACAATGATTGTTGTTGTCGCAGTATTGTACAACATTAGCTGTAGAGGAAAACATTCATTCTGAACCTCTTCATCCTCCAGCTTCCTGTGCCAGGCACCTCTTACTTAAGCCCATACTCACACCCACCACTACAGCTTTCCCTTCAAACAGGAGCATGGGGAGTGACTCTCACTCTCCCCTCATTCCAACCATCTTCCTGCCCAAATACACCTGGTCAACAGTGACCCATGCCTTAGAAGGTGGCACAGCCAGTACTAGCATAGGATAACAAATGACCTACACCAGCCCTAATCAAGACTAAGTTATCTATCTAATAGGGTTTTTCCCCCATCTACACAGTAAATTCTTAAGAAGAAAGATTAAAATAGAGCAGTGGTTCTCAAACTTGCCTGCACATTGAAGTCACTTGGGAAGTTGTTTTAGTTTCCTACGGCTGTCATAACAACGTGCTACACACTGGGTGGCTTCAAATGACAGGAATTCAGTGTCTCACAGTTCTGGAAGCTAGAAGTCTGAAATCAAGATGTCAGCAGAGCCATGCTCCCTCTGAAACCTGTAGGGGAGGATCCTGCCTTGCCTTGTCTTAGCTTCTGGTGGTTTGCCAGCAACCTTGCACATTTCTTGGCTTGCAGTTGTATGACTCCAGTCTCCATCTTCATCACCACATGGCATTCTCCCATGAATCTTAAGGAATTCTCACACTTAAAGGCCATGCATGATGTGGCAAAGAAGACTGAGTCAGAGAACAGAAAAATAGGAGAAAGGAAAAGAATGTGGGAAATTGGAAGCTAAAGAAAATCGCCTTAACCTACCATTCTGGTTACTTTTATCTAGGCTGTCTTCCCTAGCTACACTATGCTCTAGCTATGGAGACCACTTGCAACTGACTAGACCCCCAACTTCACATGACTGTCTTCTTATAAGGACACCGGTCATACTGCTTAAAGACACACCCTACTCTACCATGACTTCATTTTAACTTAATTACATCGTTCAATGACTCTATTTAGGAATACGATCACATTCTGAGACACTGAGGGTTAAGGTCTCAATGTACCTTTTGTGGAGGAACCAACTCAACCCATAAAAGGAATTTTTTTAAAATGCTGTCACTAATATACCATACCCAGAGACTGTAATTTAACTGACCTGGGGTGCAACCTGGGCTTCTAAAAATTTTTTTTAAATCTTTAAACTATTCTAATATGTTTTGGGGGGGTTTTTTTTGTTTTGTTTTTATGAGTTGGAGTCTCACTCTGTCACCCAGACTGGAGTGCAGTGGCCGCTCCTGGCCACTGCAGCCTTGACCTGCTGGGCTCCGGCGATCCTTCCGCCTCAGCCTTCCAAGTAGTTGGAACTACAGGTGCGCGCTACCACACCCGGCTAATTTTTTTGATTTATTGTAGAGATGAGGTCTCGCCAAGTTGCCCAGGTGGGTCTCGAACCCATGGGCTCAGGCAATCCACTCATCTCAGCCTCCCAAAGCGCAGGATTACAGGTTGAGCCACTGAGCCTGGTTCTAGTATATTTTAAAAACAAATATCAGGAGTTCAGATCAAAGGACTTTGAGGTCAAGTTGCCTGGTTTTGAGTTGTGCCTATACCACTTACAAGATGAGTAACCTTGGGAACTTGCATAAACTCTCTGTGCCTCAGTTTCTCTCATTTAAAGTGGGGATAAGCATAGTACCTGACCCACAGGGATGTTTTAGGGATTAAATGAGGTTATAAAGAAGAGCATTTAGAACCATGCCTGAAACCTTATTATCCCTAATATTATTATAGTTGTAGCATACCTGCATTCTAACTTTAAAAGTCTTAATTGTGATATTTGATAAACAGTACTTAGTCTGCATTTTAGTGATGAGACAAAGGGAGCACATAGATATTCAATAATTTACTCAAAAGTCAGTGGGAAACCCTAGAAATAGATTCAAGTCTCCAGTGTACAGATCACAGTCACGCATGCCAGAAAATCAGTGGTTTTCCATCCAGGTCTCAGAGGCCACCATGATGGAGGAGGGCATGAAGGATTGAGGTGGAACAATTCACTTTTATCTGCTTCACATGTTGAGTCTCTGAAGGATTTTGTTTGAGGAGAAAAGAGAGCAGGACTTCCCTTGGCTTGAAAAAAAACAAAACAAAACACAAATCAGAAAGCATGTGCCTGATCATGTTACCATAAACCTTAAAAGTTGACAGAGTTTATTCTGGCTTCTGCCTCCTCCCTTCCTCCATGGAGCAGAAAATCCCACAGAGTTTCAGGTGGTTGAGGATACCACAAGAGGGGAGGTGAGTGGAATCCTCCACATTCTGGGAGAGGAGGAATGCAGACAAATTCTGTAGCATTTCAAAATGTCTGCCCCGCTCATTACTAAAATTTGTGTGAGGGGGACAGAGAATTAAGGCCTCCCAAGGCCCCAATCAGAGTCAACTCCACTGAGAAATGTGGGATGAAATGGATGGAGCACTCTCTTACCCTTATGCTTCTAATCATCGGGAAGCTTAGGAAATTGGAAACGCCCCAGAAACAACATGACATATCAAATACCAGAGCCTGGGCGATTCATCACCATCATCATCACTATGGTCATTACCATTCACTTCCACTTCGTGGACAGCCCGTAAATCAGTTCATAGCTCTTTGGGATCGCTGAGTGAAAAGCACTGAATAAATGTCAGCTGGGATCATTAGAGATACCTTTCACTTTTGACAGATAAATGTTAGTGAGTCCATATTCAGGGAAGCACCAATAGGGACCTTGGATATTTCCAGGGGCCCCAAGATGCTAATCATGGTTTGCATAGCCAGAAAATTAAGATAGAAAAAGAAAGGCCTCTCTCATCCCACAATATTAAAAATACTCCACAATCATAACGACTCGTTTACTACACTTGGCTTGTGAAAGGACATATTTCTCATCCAGTGAACTTCCTCCAAGATGGTGATCTGAAACCAGGCAGAGAGCCAAATAATTTGTGATATTCCCAATCCATCAGAGCAAAACTTTGGAACCCCTACTGAGACTATAGAGACCAAGCCAAGGATGTTTACAGGAAAGGCCACTGCCCATGTGCTTGTTTCTGCCACCCTGAGCCCTCTTATGTATTTTAGCTGAACTTTGTCCTTTCAGATGATGGGTCTCTCCAGTGTGTCCATTCTTTACTGACTAGGCAGATACTAGACAGATATCCTACAGCAGCTCCAGAAGTGAAGGTTGGGTCTGCGAATTATGCCTCCTTAAGACTTCCTAGCTTCGGGATGCTGTTTCCTAGATCTGAATTGATCAGTCTTTGTTCAGGAAGTCAAAGCTTCATCTTCCAGCATCTTCCTTTGTGTGTTTGCTTCAGTGGGTGACTTTGGACTAGGCATTGGGTTTCCATTGAACTGGGTACCAAGCTCAGGTTCCTGTGCACATCAAGGAGGGGAGTAGGCCTTTTTAGTAGATTTTCTATTGTTCATTGTTTGCTGAGTACTGAAAGCATTCTCAGTACAATATTGGATGGATCCTCAAGGTCCCCTGAGGCAGAAAGTCCAAAATAAAGAGACAGAAGTGACTCATACAGAAAACTGCTCTGCTGGGAAGAAGAGCCAAGTTGTTCATGGTCTGTACATGAGCCAGGTGGGTGGGAGTATGTTTATGCTAGAACTTCCAAAGACTAAGTTCCAATGAGGCCCTCTGGGGACATGAGGCTCTAGTCAACTCTGTCTTTGGGGGAATGTTTCTTCCTGCCTAATAGAAGGCAAGGCCACAGGAGGATTTTGGAATTTCCCGTTTAACAACTACATGAATTGTATTTGTCACTGGGACACAAACACCTTTTTAAGGACTACATTTATTTCATGCTTAGAAATAAGATAGAATTAATAACTCCAGAATGGAAAAGTTTAGAATTCAGAAAAAAAACATATCAGCATATTGGACTAAATTCTGTTTTTCAGGGCTCCTCTTCAGGGGGGATTGAGCTTTCAGCCTTCAGTCCTAGTCTGTCTTTCAAACTGCATTCTAAGAGCCCCCACACAACTATCACATAGAGCCAACTGAAACCTGAGCTTCAGTGATACAGTTGTTTATCCTTTGGAAACAGGGCTGGCGAAGAAACCTAGTGAATTACTGAAGAATATAGGTAATTTCATGACATTGTGGTTCACTCTTGACACAAACACAACACAGCCTGGCCTCCTAGTGGGAAGGAAGATTAGGTCCTTCTTTTGTTATTTTCTTTACTCTCACCTACATTGTCTATTTGATGTTATATTTCAGAATATGTTCGAGTGTGGGCAGCGGGGAGAGAAAAGGGGATAAAAAAGCTCTTCCATTACTTCCATTAGAACTGCCCTAAGATCATTTCTTGCTCTTTGGGCCAAGCAGATGTTTAAAACTGATTCTTTCTCTCTCACGAGTATTTTTATGGGTTTCCCTGACACTTCTTGCTGGGCTTCATCTAGCTGAGACTTCTATAATTTTAGGAATTTTCCCTCTATTTTCCACTCCATCTTCACCACTATCCCCTGGTTTTCTTGCAATCCACTCTACATGAACTCTTTCCCATGGGAGTTCCATTATACCTTCCAAGTGTCCCTCAATCTTGAAAGAACAAAATGATGGAAAGAAGAAAAACAGATAGATGTGAACACTACACTAGCTGTCTCTTGCCCCCTCGGGGCATTTGCCAATTTGCTTTGTGGAACATAGATGCTGAACAAAGATCAGCAGCCAAGAGTTTATAACAGTCTCACTGGCAGGGGAGTTGAAAATTGGTGTACAGGGCTACCAAGGATGCTACAACTTGAGGACTCATGATCTGAAAGAAAAGCTAACTGCAGAGCTGTAAAGTGGGTATTATGTGTGCAATTTTTCCTTGAGGTATTTTTCAACTTCTAGCTGCACATGTGTGAGGCAAGTTGCCAAAAAAACAAGCAAAAAGCAGCTGCTAAGAAGCTGAAAATCTAAGCAGGCATTTCAGTAGTCTCATGGTGCTGGGAAGACAAAAATTGAAGTTCATAGCCTGCCAAGAAAGAGAATCTCTAATAAACATACCAGGCTTACCCTTGAGATTCTTGAAGGGATAGGCTCTAGGAATAAAGACAAACCTAAAATAGACCAGTTCTCAAAAGTTCTCACATTGAATCTGAAACCTAAATCCAGTAGATCAAAATAATCTTCCTGTGGTTTATCTGCCTGTCAGAAAAAGATTAAATGCTCTCTGTAGAAAGATGTCATCCACAGCATTTACAATTTTTTATACATGATGTCTGCTATTAGGTCAAATTTGCCAAGCATGCCAGAATACAAGATCAAAAAAAAACCAACAGTTTTTTCTTAATAGGTTTTTAAAACAGACTCAAGGACAAATATTTCAATTTAATTATCAGACATGGAAATTTAAATAACTATAAATAACATAATCAAAATAGAAAAAAGAAGATTAAAAATTTCATTAGGCTACTGGAAACCATAAAATTAGTTAAAAAGCATAGAGTTTAATAGTGCAACACTGATATTAAAAATTCAAATAATTGGGCTTAAAGCAGAGTAGACATAGCAAAAGAAAAAATTAGTGATCTGGAGTATAAATTAGTAAAAAAATTCAAATTGATTTTTTTTCAGAGAAATAAAAAGAATAAAAAACAGAAAAGACCTTAAGAGGATAAGAAACATGGTGAAAATTACTTTCATAAGTGTAATTAAAGTCTAAAAAAGAGAGAGATAATTGAGCAGAAGAGATACTCTGAGAATTTTCCAAAACAAGCAAAAGATATTAATAAATTGCAACTCTACAAATTCTAAGCAGAATAAATACAAATAAAACTAACCCACAAAGACTAAAAAGAATATCTTATAAACAGGCAAAGAAAACAGATATATGACTTTCAGATATTAACAGTAGAATTATGGCTGGTTTTAAAAAAAAAATTATGAAGAAAAATACAATGGAATGATGTCTTTAAAGAGCAAAAAGAAAATTATTGTTAATCTAGAATTGTGTCCACAAGGAAAATAGCTTTTAAAAAACTGCAATAAATAGAGACTTTTAAAACAAACACTTAAAAATATTGTAACCAGCAGGAACAAATTAAAAAACAAAAAAACTAAGGCAGAAAGAAAATGATCACATATGAAAACATGCTATTCCAAGAAAAGGTATGCTAGAGGGAATTTTGTAGCTCTAAATGTGTAAACTAGAAAAGAAAAAAAGGTTTAAAATCCATAACACAAGCATCCATATCAAGGAGTTAATAGAAGAACTGCAAATTACGCCAAGAGAAAGAAGAGGGCAAGAGGGAAAAAAAATAAAGAAAAAAGCAAAAAACATTGAAATAGAAAAGAATCATACAATAGAAAAAATTATCAAGGCAACAAAATGAATTTTTGAAAATATTAACAAAATTAATAAATACTTAGCAAGACTAATCAAGAAAAAAGAATGAGAAGCACATTACCAATAGTAAAAACAATCAAGAGGCTATTGCTACAGATTCTAGAGATATTTTAAAAGATAATAAGAGGTAATTATCAACAAATTTATAGCTTTGAAAATTTAGATGAAATGGACAAATTCCATGAAAAATACAACGAAGCTGACATAGGAACTAGAAAATCTGAATACAGACAGTTCTCAATGTAGGATGTTTTGGCTTATGACTTTTCAATTTTACAATAGTGTCAAAGCAACATTCATTCAGTAGAAACCACACTTCAAGTGCCCATACAACCATTCTGCTTTTTACTTTCTGTACAATACTCAATAAATCACATAAGATATGCAACATTTCATTACAAAATAGGCTTTGTGCTAGATTATCTTGCCTTACTGTAGGCTAGTGTAAGTGTTCTGAGCACATTCAAGATATTAGCTCAAGTTGAGTTACGATGTTCAGTAGGGTAGATGTATCAAATACATTTTTGACTCACAACATTTTCAACTTACAATGGGTTTATCAGGACATAACCCCATCATAAGACAATGAACATTGTAGTTCTATATTTGCCTAAAAATTGAATCTAATTGTGCCAGTTATCTCTAGTTCCAAATCAACCCTTCATTGTTTTGCTTGTAATACTAGAACAATTCTCCTTTGCGGGCTTACACAGTGTTAAACTTTGGCAGTAGAGAGTACAGGAAGGGCCTTACCAGGAAACTAGCATTTCTTCCTGATTCCAGTGTGCACTTCTTGGTTTGCTCCTATGGTACACCGAGTGGCATTCACCTTCCAGCTTGCTATCCCTGGCCCACAATTCCCTGCCCACCAGCCTCAGCCTGCCAGCATCCCAGAAGGGGATTTTCTACCTCAAGTTTCCTATATGCTAGCCTTGGCATTAGCACTCCAGCTAGAAACTTTCAGTTTGCCATTCCTGACCCATGATTCTATGCCTTTTGGCCTCAGCCCACTGGCTATGGATCAAAAAAGTCCAACAAAAAACTCCAGTATCCTGGCTACAACCATGTTTTCTTCAACAGTATCTGAATCTCAGATGAAGGAAGGAGATATTCCATTTTCAAGTTTGTTCCTGCCTTTGGTACTCTGCTTTGATCCTAAGGTAGTTTTTAGAGTTTTCTTTTAGTTCCTCTTAATAGGAAAAACTCTATATGCAATTAATAATTATATACATTAAATCTTCCCTTTTCAAATTGTAACTGTCTACTGACTGGACCCTAACTGATGCACTGATTAAAAATGTTTTTAAATCTCACAAAATAAATTTAGGGACAGAATATTTCACCAGCATTTTCTTCCAACAATTGACAGAAGACTTACACTGATCTTATAAAAAGTCTTACACAAAATAAAAATAAAGAAGTAACACATTCCAACTCATTATATAAGGCCATTATAATTTTTATACCAAAATCTGATGAGAATAATGCAAGAAAAAAAAATTAAAGCACTATATTTCTCATGAACATAGGCACAAAGCTCCTAAATTTAATTTTGGAAGATATAACTCAGCAATATTAAAAATGTATAATCATGACTAGGTAGGGTCATTACTTTCATTTACCACATTATAAAAATAAAGGATAAAAAGCTCATGTTCATTTTAAGAAAGTCAGAAGTTTAACACCAATTCACGATTTAAAAAAAAAACTATTAGAATTCTTAAGTGAATTATTGTTGTCTAAACACAATATATAAAAACTAAATTATTTCTATATGCTAGTATCAAATAATTACATTATTAAAATAACCATTTACAAAACAAAAAATCAAATACTTGAGAAAAATATAATAAAAGATGTACAGAACTATGCACACAATATAAAATATTCCTGAGAGGAATTAAAGAATAAATGAATGAAGGAAAATATATGTTCATTAATTGGAAGACTTAATATCATAAACATGTCAATTTCCCTCAGATTGATTTATAGTTTAATGCAATTACAGTGAAAATTCCACACATTTTTATGGAAATTAAATGATATGGAATGCTATCAAGAATAGTAAAAACATTCTTGAAGAATAACAGAGTTGAAGGACTTATCAGATATTGAGTTTTATTTATTTACAGTAAATAAAACAGAGTGGTATTGGTGCAAGGATTGACAAGGCCAAAAGGACATAATAGAAAATCCAGGTACAGACCAACACTTATAAAGCCACATGATTTATGACAAATGCCCTCTTCAATCCAGTGGGGTAAGAATGGGCAGTTCAATAAATGGTGCTGAGATCATTAAATTTCCATATGAGAATAAAATGAACCTTGATTCATACCTTAAATCAAACTCCCAAATCAATCCCAGATAGATGATAAACCTAAAATGCAAAACTCAAAGCAATAAAGCTTCCAGAAGGTAACAGAAGAGAATAACTTTCCAACCTAGAAGTAAGCAAAGATTTATTAAACTGAACACATAGGAAAACATCAATGGCACAAGAAATCATTGCTACATTGAACTTTATTAGCATAAAATATTTGCTTATTAAAAGACACCATTAATAAAGCACAAAGTAGGACTATATTTGCAACACAAATATCTAACAAGGGATTCATATTTTTTAAAAAAAGACAGCCTTCCCAATTTTTAAAATGAGCAAAAGACTTAAACAGGTACTTTACAAAAGAAAATACCCACAAGAACAATGGACATATAAAAATATTCATTTTAATTAGTCATCAGGAACAATAAATTAAAATCATAATGAGATGCCATAAAACAGCCCCCAGAATGACAAAAACAAAAACAGAAACAAAAAAAATGATAACACCATGTATTGGCAAGGATGTGGAGCAACTAGAACTCCCATTTACTGCTCACAGAGTGCAAATTGGTGCATCAACTTTGGAAAACTGTTTGCCAATATCCACTGAGGCTACACATAAGCATGTTCTACAACCTAGTAATTTCTTTTTCAAAATTATGTTGGCTATTCCAATCACTTTGCCTTTTTATACAGGTATACAGGTCATAGGTGGTCAGCATGCCAAACTTTTTAGAAAGTGAATAATCTCATGTAATTACCATCCAGATCAACATTGAGTATTGTCAGCATTGCAAAAGTCTATTTTTTTTCTGGGTCTATTTTTTTTAAGTTAATATTTTTTTAATTATAAAGATGTGGGGTAGAATTCAGGGTTAGGTATACAACTATTGATTATGCAGGTACCCTTGTTGATGAGGTATGCCCCTCCCTCCCCTAGCAGTTTCCCTCAACTGCCAATCCCACCCTGAGTTAATTTTTTTTTTAGAATTTTAATGTTTGAGAAAAAATAGATTTAATAGTGATGAAAT
>CAUYQG010210871.1:0-17539 GCA_963574415.1 Tarsius wallacei | reverse complement strand
AAGGCAGATCAAGCACCAGCTCCATCAGTTTCTTTTTTTTTTAGAGATGAGGTCTTGCTGAGTTCTCCAGGCTGGTCTCAAACCCCGGGACTCAGGCAATCCTCTTGCCTCTGCCTCCCAAAGTGCTGGGATTACAGGCATGAGCCACTGCGCTCGGCTTGTCGGTTTCTTTATCCCAGAACTGGATACTTGTTTACATCTCAGGTACTTAGGGAGCATGGAGGAGGCAAATCTTGTCTGGAGAAAGCAATATCCAACAGGTACTTGGTAAACGTCGGGCGTTGTGAATGCTGAGTGATAGGGGCCATGGGCCAAGCTGAGCTCCACTTGCTCATCTGGCTGGGGTAATCAGAGGGAGGCCCAGCCCAGGGTCCCTGTCCCTGGGCTGGGGAGCAGCAACAGTCAGGAGCAAGGGCCAGCCCACTTCCCCTAGGAGGCAGAGGGAAGGAGGCTGAGTGGTTGTCAGGCATGGTCCTCTCCATCTGCGACATGGCGGTAGCCAGGAGGCTGGGCCTGCATCCGGAAGAGGACGGTGAGGAGGAGCACTATGAGAAGGAAGAGGATGGAGCCACACACAGCCAAGGCCACGATCACCTCTGGGCATGGGAGCAGAAGAGAAAGGTCATGTCAGCGTTCACTCAACAGATCGTTGAACACCTACCACATGCCACGTACTGTTCTGACACACAGAATATACAAAGGTGGCCAAGACGTAGTCCCTGCTCTCACAGAGTTCACATTCTAGAAGAGACAGAACAAACAAACATGATAGGAATGACAGGATAGATGATGAGTGCTATAAAGAAAAACAAGCGAAGTCAGTTGGTCAGGGAAGGCATCACTGAGGAAGTGAGATTTTGAACAGAGACCTGGAGGCAACGAAAGAGACACACAAAGATCTGAGAGGAGTGTCCTGGGGCAGAGGACAGGAAGTAAGTACAAAAGGCCCTTATGTGGGAATAGGCTTGGCATGTTCTGGGGTCAGCATGAAAGAGCAAGCAAGGGGCCAGAGATGGGGCAGGAGACCACATCAAGTAGAGCCTGGAAGGCCATGGCAAAGAGCTTGGATTTTATTCCATATGTGATGGGAAGCCAGTGGAAGATTCTGAAGAAGATAGTAATGTGAGCTGATTCATGTCTGAAAAGTGACTGCTGTGCGGAAAGGCTGGTAGGGACAAGAACAGAATCAGAAAGAACATTAGGAAGCTCTTCAGTAGATCAGGCAAGAGCTGATGGTCAATTGGGCTATGGAGGCAAGAACATGTATTTGAAAGGCTGAGCTGAGAGGGTTTGACAGTGGACTGGCTGACAGGTATGAGAAACAGGATATTCAAAATAACCCCAAGAGTTATACTGTGCCACTAGGTGACTAATGTGGCATCACACTAAAATGGGAAACCCAGGAGGAAGAGCAGATCTCAGGGGGAGACTGTTGGTTTTACATATGTCAGCTCTCAGATGTCTCATTTGTCATCTATGTAGAGACCTCAGGTTGGTGGCTGGATCAATCTGGAGCTCAGAGAAGAGATCATGAACTTGGAAGTCATGACAGAAAGAAGTCAGCATGGAGATGGGGTAGAAAGCCACAAGGTTAGATGAGAGCACCTTGGGAGTGTGCACAGATGGGGAGGGGCCGAGGATGAGCCCTGGGCCACCCACTGCTTAGTGGCGAGGAAGCTGCCAGAGAGTTGGGAGGAAAGTCAAGAAAGGGTTGAAGGAAGGAGGAACCAATTAAGTAATGCTGCTGCGAATCTAAGAACTGGTCACCGCGATGAGAGTGGCATCAGTGCAGCGAAGAAGCAAAGCCAGAGCCTAGACAGCTCCTTCGGGGATCCCATTCCAAAAAGGAACAGAGAAACGGTGGCAGCTGGGGAGGGACGTGGGTCACAGAGGTCTCTGAAATGGGAATGAACTCATAAAGAGGGAAGCACTGAGCCATTGGAGCTCCTGGTGGAGGTGAGAAGAGATGGACCAGAGGAAAGTGGAGAGGATGGCCTTAAGGAGTGGCTGGGGGATCTGGTGGTGGGAGGATGAGCCAGTTCTCACCTGGCTGCTCTTATATTCTCAGTGATATAAAAAGCCTGGGCATCACCAGTGAGGAGCAAAGAGGAGGTGTAACAGCCTCAGGGGAGAAGGAACTGTCCAGAGAAATGCAATCAGATGGCTGGAAGTATGGCAGCTCCCGAGATTTGTGGATGTAAACTGAAAGCTCTTCTGGGACATGACACAGAGGCAGAGCTCACCTGTGTCTGCAGGACCGTTCACCAGCTGGCACTCCTGCTGCCAATCCTTGGGCACAACAGGCTCTGTGAGGCGAAGGAATTCCTGCAGGGGGCAGCGGTGAGGGCAGCCAGGCAAGATCAGGGGCCAGGGGGCCTTATTGCTCTCGTTCTGGAAGTACATCTCCACTGAGAAATTCCTGAGGGTTGGCAGGAGGCAACATGGGAGCTGCTCACTTGTCTGTGACAGTCCTTAGGCTGCCCTCAGCCACCTTGGATGCCCCTCCAGAGGACAGCCTGGTAGCTCCACTCACCCAGTATCTTCCTGGTACAGTTCAAACATGTGGCAGGAGGCATAGGGGGCTTGTTCACCATTGTAGACATCCAGTGCCATTTGCAGAGCGACCAGGGTAGTGTCGTGCTGTAGGGGAGAGGGCCCCATCAGCACTGCTCCCCCACACCACCGGGAACCAAACGAGATCCAGCTCCTTGCTTGACGTTAGCACACTGGGTTACAGGGACTTACCGCAGAGTAAACCAGCAGCTTAGGGAGTTGGGAGCTTGTTGCCATTAGGGTCAGGTTATTCCGGATCTGAGCCAGCAGGACTCCTGAAGGAGAAAAGTCCTCAGTGTCAGTGGCGACAGCCATCACGATTTCTGATCAGACCTATCTGTGCTCATCCTCTGCTAGTCCTGGGCCTGATCACCAACGAGAACTCTTCCAGCTCATGGGGACCACGTAGGAACTCCAGAGCACCCCCTGCTCTCTAAGAACTTTATTTTTTTCTAAGATAATGTCTTGCTTTATCACCCAGGATAGAGTGCAGTGGTGCAATCACAGCTCACCACAGCCTCTAACTCCTGGGCTCAAGTGATCCCCCCTCTCAGCTTCCTGAGTAGCTGGGACTCTAGGTGTACACCATCAAACCCAGCTAGCACTTTCAAATTTACAGAAGGAAAAGATACAACGAGGCATCTACATTTCAGCACAGATGCAGGAACATGCCCGTTTATAAATGAGCTACGAGTCCCTCCCCATGTTTAAACGATTCCAGTTTGAAACAAACCTAATCTTAAGATTGCTTCAGAACACACAGGGGGAGGCTTCATGCCTGAGTCACTGCCATATGCAGGCTCCGAAAACTAAGGCGTCAAAAGGAGCTGGCAGCTGGCATGCCCTTTGGTGCTCAGATGAGGAACCTGGTGTGTGTGTGTTACTTGGCCATCTGAAAATGGCCTCCCAGGGTTCTCTGGAGGTAGCTATTCATTTAGGAGAGGAAAGGTCTCCTGATGTAGGTGGAGCATAAGAATATGAATGGCAGAAAAGAAGCACGTGAGCCTGACTGTGGTCACACAGCGATACACGGGCTAAGTATTGGGAGAATTGGAGAGACTTGGAGGCTAGCGGGATGACAATGAGGGGTCTGGTTTTGAAAGAGCAGAGACGTTTCAGTAGAGAAGGACAGGTATGAGAAAGCCCCCAGAGCAGATTTTAATGCCGTAGGGTCCGGAGGAGCGGAGTGACATGCTGCCCTTGTCACTCACCCCCCTGAAGCCGGGCCTTCTCCGCCTGCTCGTAGATCCCGAAGAGGAAGCGGAAGCTGAAGTCCTTTAGCCGGCTCAGGCGCTGCATGGTCTGGGGTGAGGCCCAGGGCGGCAAGAGCAGCCCATGTGTTTGCTGTGTACCGCAGCGGGCAGGTTAGCTCCCCAGGCCTAGGCCAGGGCCTCTCCCAGGGTAGCTCTCTGCCCCAGTGGGAAGGTGCCTGTGTGTGTGAGGGAGGGAGGGGGAGGACAGCTGGGGCAGAGGGCTGGAGCCGGGAGACATGGCAGACAGTGTTCAGGCTGCAGGGCACAGGAGAGGAAGCTCAGCACAAAAAACGAGGCTCAGCAGAAAGGAGTCTGATACCACGAGAGCTCTGGGTGGAGAGGAGTAGAGACTGCTGACAGTTAGTAAACCATTTCCCACTCAGAGGTTCTCTGTCGCCCGTGAGGGAAGTACCCGTGTTTCACAAGCAGCAGCTTGCCTGGCCCTCCCCAGTGGGAACGAAGGTATCCAAGCACTGTGTTCTGTCCTGGGGATCTGGGCCTGCTGAGGGGGGAGAGAAGAAGGATCACAGTGGGTACGCTGGAGGGCTCACCTCGCAGAAGAGTGTGTCATAGACATTCCAGACGGTCTCCAGCGTCAGGTCTGTGAGGCCTGTCTCGTTGGCCACCATGTCCAGAAATTGCTATGAAAAATGGATCGGGGGGTTAGTCCTGCCCATGGGGAAGGGCAGTCTGATGGCCTCCACCCCAGTCCCACTCACTGCATTCCGAGCGCTCTCATTCTGATACTCTGGTGTCTGCCGGGTCTCGTTCTGCAGCTGCTCGTAACGGGGACATGGGCCCAGCGGGAACTTCAGCAGCTGCAGACCAAAGTGGGGAAACAGGCAGGGGAGTCTGGAGTCAGCAGGCCCACAGCAAGAGTCCCCCCCGGCTACCTCTAGGGAAGGGCTACTCTTACCCTGTCCTCAGCGATGGGCACGGTGTGTACAGGAATAGGCTGCCACGAGATGTTGGGGTTGAAGCGCTGTATCCCATTGGGCGGGAAGAGTCCAGCCAGGTTGGCCTCTGCGCTCATGAGCGTGCGGTCAAAGTCTGTGCTGCGCACATAAACCTACAGAGACGGCAGCGCGAGTTTCACCTGTGTATGGGGGGCAGCCCTCACCTTGGTGGTTACCCAGCAAACTGTAATCCCACCACGCATCTGGCCCTCTCCTCCCTCTGGCCTTCCCTGCCTCCCAAAGGCGCCAACACTCAGCTGCGGGTCACCACTACTCTGTGAGGAACTCCTGTGGCAACGGCACCAGTTCAAATGCTCCTTCCTCCCAGCCAAAAGTACTTAGTCAGGAAGGCTCTCCAGTCTGTCTCTCTGGCTTTATAACCACTGTCTCCCTATCTAGACCAGGGTCCTTGAGGGCAGAAGCTGTCTCCAATCATTCCCCAGGCCCCCCTTTTACACCAGTTTAGGGACCAGGGAGAAAAGAGAGAATGGCTTGTTAACAGGGAGGAGGAAGCCGGGCTCGGTGGCTCAGCCTGTAATCCTCCGCTTTGGGAGGCTGAGGTGAGTGGATTGCCTGAGCCCGCGGGTTCGAGACCTGCCTGGGCAACTTGGTGAGACCTCATCTCTACAATAAATCAAAAAATTAGCCGGGCGTGGTAGCACACGCCTGTAGTTCCAGCTACTTGGAAGGCTGAGGCAGAAGGATCGCCAGAGCCCAGCAGGTCGAGGTTGCGGTGGCCGGGAGCGGGCCACTGCACTCCAGTCTGGGCGACAGAGTGAGACTCCAACTCAAAAAAAAATTTTTTAAAAAGACAGCTGTGGCTGAGAGTGGTAACCAGAGGAATAGCTACCCCCGTCCCTAGGGTGGCAAGAGGCCCTCGAGGAGCTGGCACACTTGCCGGTCTTCCATGATTTGCCATATGTACTGATATGGCTTCCCTGCTACCTGTTATCTTGGCCCTGTCCGTTTATCATTGGACATGCCCACAGCATTCTAAGCTCCACGAAGACAGATCATATCTGTGTGGTACACCATTGTATGCAAAGTGCTAGCAGAGTCCTTGGCCCTCAGGGAGTGTTCAGTAAATGTCTTGGATAGAAAGCTTGCTATTTCACGGGGCCAGAAACCACGCTGTCGGGTCCTTCCTGAAATCTGAGATTGGGTGCTTGATCAGTTTTGCCTCTTCTCAGCCAAGAAGGAGCAACTCAGCTTCTAGGCCTACGTCCTGCAGTTGTTATAAAAAATGTAGGAGGGAGCCGGGCTCAGTGGCTCAGCCTGTAATCCCACGCTTTGGGAGGCTGAGGTGAGTGGATTGCCTGAGCCTGCAGGTTCAAGACCCGCCTGGGCAACTTGGCGAGACCTCATCTCTACAATAAATCAAAAATTCGCTGGGCGTGGTAGCGCGCGCCCGTAGTTCCAGCTACTTGGAAGTCTGGAGCAGAAGGCTCGCCAGGGCCCGGCAGGTCGAGGCTACAGTGGCTGGGAGTGTGCCACTGCACTCCAGTCTGGGCGACGGAGTGAGACGCCAACTCAAAAAAAAAAAAAAAATGGAGGGGAGCCAGCATGCCCAGCTTCACCCATAGACTCCCTGAGGGCAGAAGATGAGGACAGCACATCCCATTTCCCTTGCCTCTTGAGCTGCCGGACTTACCTCTTGCCGGTGGTAAGAGGTGTTCAGAAAGCCATGGTAGCGCCGCCGCAGGGCCTGGCCCAGCTCCCAGTGCTGCAGCATTCCCTCCTGTGGGCAAACCCAACAGTTAAGATGTCTAGAGGGAACACATGGTTCACGAGTCTCATGGGTTTAGGCACCCTTGCTTTCCAGGTTTACCCCTGGCTGGAAGTAGGAATGGATTAATCTGATCCCGATGTCTTTTATTAAGTGGCCAGTTGTGCACAGCATTATATGGGCACAGAGTAAATTAAGGTTACAACATCTGGCCAAAGTCAGCATCCAGTTTAGTGGGGCCCCAAGTTCTGAGGCCTGCTTTAGAGGTCATTCATTCTACAGCTCATCCTGAGGGAAGGCAGGCTTCTCACCCACCTTGGTTAGTTGACCAAACCCCTGGGGCCATTCTTCTTCTTGATAAGGGTCCTTAGGATATGTCTTCACTGGTGAACGGTCTCCATGTCGGTACAGCTGAGGACAGAAAATGGTTTGCCTATAGGTCAGAAGGGTCTCCTTGATGGAAATACACAGCCTACTTTTGTCCTATGTTGTGGAAAGAAGTCTCACTACCGCTGGGAAGCCTACCCTCTGCAGAAGACCCCAGTACAGGAGTCAATAACTTCTAAGTTCCAAAGATTCCAACGTGGCTTAGCAATGCCAGAGAACATAGGCAAAGCCTGTGCAGGAGGACCGGGAAAAAGCAAAGTGAAAGCAATGCATATGGTGGGGAAACCTGGAAAAAAAGGATCACCAAAGGCTTCTTTAGGGATGAGTCTCGTAGCCATTCAATTACTTCCATGTCCCAGGGCATACTCACCCCGACTTACTCGGACACCCAACCCCCATTAATAATCTAGGGCTTCAGAACAATTCTGAATCTAGCCGCCCAGCTCCCAGCTTCCCAGGCCAGTCGACCCCTCCTAAACCAGCTCCTCCTTCGGGAGACCCCCGACTCCCACCACCAGGCCTTTGTTCTAGCTCCGGCGAACTCTTTGGTGACCTCGCCTCTCATTACCAAGGTAACGAATCGCAGACTCCGGGCCTGGGTGGGTGGCATCACCATCAGGTTCACGCCAAGAAGGAGCTGGAGAAGAGCGGCCCGGCTCCAGCCGGACCGTCTGCCCGCCATCACCGCTGTAGTCTATGCAGCAAAGCGCCTGGAACCCGCTGGCTGGCACCCGCAGCAGCCGCCCGGACGCACCCGTGAGGACACACGCCGGAAGTTCACTCGCGCCATCTTGCTTAAGGATGTGCAGGATGGCGGGGGAAGGCGCAATCCGGGAGAGAATGCGTGTAGGAGATTCGCGAACTGGACGCGGCGGAGGGGCGTGGGACTGTAGCGCGATCCCTCGCGGCAGACAGGGCTTGGTGACTTCACCTTGGTAAAGAGCGCCATGAGTTCGAGTTTGCCTCTGCCCGAGGATAGCCTGTACCAAGGTGGCGCTTGCACTGGAGGGACCTTGGCCAGGAAAGCGAGCGCCCCCTCGGGCCGGGGTGCTGCTGGGCGTGAACGGGTGGAGAATTGGGGCGAGGGACGGGAGAATATAGGACGCCCTTCTTCACGCCCCTGCCTTTTGGGGGAGTTTGCACTTTGGGCCTGGCCTTGCTCTCTGGAAGACTTCTTGTTTGGGGTGCAGGGCACAGCGTGTAAACAGCCCTTTGGACTCCTTGTTTCCTGAGATTGCTCCCAGTCTAGCCTGCTGCCCATGCCCCAGCAAAGGATCAGCAGCCCTCTCATTCCTCTTTCTAGTCCTTTCTCTGTCGTCTTTCCGGTCCACTTCCAAGTTTTAGTTAATTAAAGTCAAGACGTCATGCCTCCTCCCAAAGGAATTGGGTTGCACAGGATGTTCAGATTTTCCAAACTCAAAACACTGAATCCCTAGGGGAGGAATTTCAGACCAGTGGGGAGATATTTTGGGGTAAGGAACAGGCGCATATCATACAGTGGAAGTAGGTGGGGTTTCTGCAGAATCAGAGGTCCTCTTGGCATCTGCCGTTAGGATTCAGGTGCAGTCAGGATTTTGTGACCCTGAGCTTGAAGTGATGCACAGTTGCAGGAGGTCAGATCTTAGGTCCCTGGGATGCTTTGATTTAGATCACCCTCTAGAAGCAAATCACTTTAGATCATCGGGGAAACAGCTGATAAGGCTCTTGCCCTGGGACTCCAGATTCAAGAATGTAAACATACCTCAGGATCTAAGCTTTGCTTCCAGAGTTGTCATGGAGAAAGCTGAGAAGCAAATAGAAGAAGAGCTGAAGACTGGGTAGCCAAATAGCTCTTAACCTACTCATTTAGCATTCACAAGCTCCTTTATGAATCAGATGAAAATTTCACTCCCCTCATCCAGAAAAATGTCCACACATACAAACCCACACAATTGGGATTTTACCCATAATCCCCAAAGGTTCACAAAGTCCATTTATAGGTCACGTAAATCAGCATCTCTTAATCCCTTATCTAATCTAGTCTTCTTACTTTACAGATTAAGAAACAAACCCAGAGAGAGAAAGCAATTCGCCCAAGCTCATACAGTTTAGGAAATTGGATTAAAACTCAAGTTTTGTGATTACCAGTTAGTCTTTTGTAATGGGCTGGTTCTTGCAGGCTACTTATACTATACTACACCAAACTATATTTGTTGACCCCAAATACCTTCAATAATGAGATATTTATCAAAGGAAAGCTTTTTTTTTTTTTTTTTTTTGAGTTGGAGTCTCAATCTGTCACCCAGGCTGGAGTGCAGTGGCACACACACGGCCACCCAAGCATTGAGCTTCTGGACTCCAGTGATCCTTCCGCCTCAGCTTTCCAAGTAGCCAGGACTACAGGTGCACGCTACCACGCCCAGCTAATTTTTGGTTTATTGTAGAAATGAGGTCTCGCCAAGTTGCCTGGGCTGATCTTGAACCTGCAGGTTCAGACAGTCCACTCACCTCAGCCTCCCAGAGTGCTGGGATTACAGGTTGAGCCACCGAGCCCAGCCAAATGGCCAAAGGAAACTTTTCAACATTAGTGGGACTGAATGAGACGTGGCTAATTGGCAAAATACTGTGTATTCATGGATTTTTGGTTTTTGAGTGTTTTGTTTTTAACGTGCCACTTACTCTCCTTGCAGAGTAGCCAGAACATTGTGCTTTCAGAATGTAAATCTTTGCTCACTAAATTTTAGCAAGTAGAACAAAAATCCCTCAAATTCATCTTTTGCTTTTCTTCCTTTTTGCTCAAGTATGTCTCTATCCTTTGTGCCTGCAATTATCCCATGTAGGAGGGATTGAGGAAGCAGATATTATTTCAGTTTTTATACTGAGAAATCATTCCAGGAAGGGTGGGGATTACCCCTCAAATAGATGTAGGGCCTGCAATTGAGCCCTAGTATATTGCTTCACACCCCCATCCTGCCCCAGCTTCTGCATATTTTCTGCCAGATGATTATGCTGTTCTCACATCTTGGTTCCTAAGTACTGGTGCAAAAAAAAAAAGAAGAAGACATGGATATATGGGCCAAATAGATAAATACATCTAAATCAGAATCTCTAAAGATGAGGCCAGGTTTGGGAACCACTGCTGTATCCTGTGTTGGCAGAAACAAACCTAAGTCCAGGTAAGTGAACTATTTTCCCCATCTGAGGAGGCAGTTTTGTGTAATGGAGTGAGGTGGTTTTATTTTTTTTTTTTAAAGCAGGATTTATTGAGAGGACAGAAAAGCTCCCACAGTGGAAGGGGACCCGAGACGGTTGCCCGTGAGGTGGTTTTTGTGGGTGATTTTATTTTTTGAGTAGAGGTCTCACTCTGTCACCCAGGCTGCAGTGCAGCGGCACGATCACAGCTCACCTCAGCCTTGACCTCGTGGGCTCAGTTGATCCTTCTGTCTCAGCCTTCCAAGTAGCTGAGACTATAGGCATACCACCACGCCTGGCTAATTTAAAATTTTTTTTTGTAGAGAAGAGTTCTCACTATGTTTCACAGGCTGGCCTCAAATGCCTGGGCCCAACCTACCAAAGTGCTGGTATTATAGGTGTGAGCCACCATGCCCAGCCCCCCGCCCCCTTTTTTTAAGCTGGAGCTTTTGAACCAGCTATACATGTTTTCAAGTTTGATATTTATCCCTAGCAAGCAACCATCTCTCTTTTTTTCTTGTTTTTTCTTTTTTTTTTCCTTGAGTCAAAGTCTCACTCTTGTTCAGGCTGGAGTGCAGTGGCACGATTATGGCTCACCACAACTTCAATCTCCTGGACTCAGACAATCTTTCCTCCTTGGCCTTCCAAGTACCTGGAACTACAGTACGTGCCACCATGCCTGGCTAATATTTTGATTTTTTTGTAGAGAGGAGGGCTCACTTTATTGCCTGCTCTGGTCTCGAACTCTGGGGTTCATGCAGTCCTCTCGCCTCAGCCTCCCAAAGTGCTGGGATTACAGATGTAAGTAACTATCTCTTAAGATTTATTGTGGGGATAAAGAAAATAATACATGTAAAGAAGGCCAGGTGCAGTGGCTCACACCTGTAATCCCAGCACCTTGGGAGACAGAGGCTAGAGAACTGCCTGAGTCCAGGGGTTCAAGACCAGCCTGAGCAACAATGGTGAGACTTCATCTCTACAAAAAATTAAAAAATTAGCTGGTGTGGTGGTGCACACCTGTAGTTCCAGCTACTTGGAAGACTGAGATGGAAGGATTGCCTGAGTCCAGCAGATTGATGCTGGGGTGGCCATGAGCATGCCACTGCACTCCAGCCTGGGTGACAGTGAAACTCCAACTTAAAAAACAAAAAAAAAGCAGCCGGGCTCAGTGGCTCAGTCTGTAATCCCAGGACTTTGGGAGGCCGAGGCGAGTGGATTGTCTGAGCCCACGAATTTGAGACCCACCTGGGCAAGTTGGCGTGATCTTGTCTCTACAATAAATCAAAAACTAGCCGGGCATGGTAGCACGCACCTGTACTTCTGGCTACTTGGAAGGCTGAGGCAGAAGGATTGCTAGAGCCCAGCAGGTCGAGGCTGCAGTGGCTGGGAGTGTGCCACTGCAATCCAGTCTGGGTGACGGAGTAAGACTCCAATGCAAAACAAACAAACAAACAAACAAACAAAAAAACACATAAAGAGGAATGCATGTAGTAGGACCTAAAAAAGTGTTACTTTTCTTCTTTCTTTTCTTCCTTCTCCCTATCAATCATCTCTGAAAAGTCTGGGAAGCAGGAATTCCTGGATTCTTCTCCATCTTATGATCGAGAGGTTGGGTGTAAGTCACTAGGTACACAGTGGTTTACAAGATGATCTCCACACTTTCCACCCTTCCAGAATGGTGAAGGAGAGAGCAAGGAGCAGTTGCCCAGTTCATGTCTGCAGACCTTACCTTGTGCCCTGCTGCTTGGGAATGAGTGCTTTCAGGGGAGTTATTCAGTAATATGCATGACTATAGGCTGGTGAATGCTCCTGTTTCTTCTTTAAGGTTTGCCTTGCTGCAAGAGGCCCTGGAAGTTCTGGGGATCAGAAATGTGATTTGATAGATTCCCGAGGGTTTTGCCAGGATGTTACCTCCTGTAAGAGCCACGGAAACAGGAAAGGTACATAGGACTGTGAGCTTTGGACTAACACCACCTGTGGGCTGGTGGAACTATGCCATGAGGATGGGGCTGGCATAGTGGGACATGTGATTCCAGCCGCTTAATCACGTGCCTGCGTTTCCTGGCTTGGGACAGAATTCTCGGTGGTTGGTCCCCAGAAACTCCGTGAAAATACTGCCAGCAGGTTTTGGTCTTCTCCCATTTTCCTCTCTCCTCTTTGTGGGGGTCCTTAGCTCCCTGTCTCTTGATGGGGTAGCCGTGGCAGTGGAGCAATGGTAACACTTCCTCTCCATGCGACGAGGCTGAGGCTGACTCTGGCTTGGGAGAGCTGGTGCCCAGACCCGCTTGTTCGGCGGTTGGCTCTAGCCTGGGTCTGAGGGCTCCAGATGGGGCTTGTGAATCCTGGGAAGCCACCTATGGGAAGATCTGGGTGTCAGAAGAGGGAGTTGAGGAACAGGTTGCTGAAGGAAGCTTTCCCAGCTCCCAGGAGATACAGCACCAGGCCCCAGACCAATGTACCCATCCCAAGTTCCTGGAAACCAGGCGTCTCCAGGACATCTCTGACTCTGCAGCTGAGCCCAAGCTTCTGGCAGGGGGAGACAAGGAAGGAGGGAGCTGGATCCCTGATATGGGTGCTGGGGCCCCTGGTTTCTACTTTCCCAGGACAGCTGGGGCCTTGTGAAAACTGGAGAAGGAACACGTGAGAGGAATGGCAAGCCTTGTGCTCGTGACTCAGAGCTGTCCAGACCAGGGCGGGGGCCTTGCGGGTGGGAGCTTGGTATGAGGGGGAACAAGAGCAAACCCTGAGGCAGAAGTTTGAGATGGGGGTGTCACAGGGGCTTTTCTGAGATGTGAGAATGAATACATGGGCAGATTTTGCAACACCACCCAGCCTGCTATCTTTGCAAATCAGTTCCCCAGCCCCTGCCTGTTCCCCCTGCCCCGCCCTGTGCTTCCTCCCATCTCACACCAGGCTCCCTATGCTCCAGCCTTCCCTTCCTTTTCTCATCCTGCTCCTGCTGTTCCACCCCCACAGCCCATATCCACCCTCTCCCTCTTCCCTCTGTTCTCTTCGCTGGTGCCCCGTTCGTTTCTGTTTCGGTCCCTCTGGCCGCCTGCCCTGGCCCCCTGTCCTTCTTTGCTTTTATGTGGGGCCCATGGGAACTGGAGTTCACAGCAAAACAGGAAGAGCCCTGAGCAGGAAACTGGGAATGGGGCAGGGGGTGAACGACCAGCAGTAACCTCAGCTCCTGCCTCCACATCTGGACCGAAGCATCTGCAGGATTCAGCCTTTCCCACCAACCCTGGTTCCTTCCATCTGAGCACTTCACTGGCCCATCAGACCTGAGAGGCAGCAAGACAAGGTTGCCCTGGACTCTGACACAGCACAAAAAGAACACAGGGCCTGGAGTGAGGACATCTGGGTTCTGATCCCAGCTTGGCCACCAACTGTGTGGTCTTGGAAGAGGCCCTCACATGAGCTTCAGTGTGCTCTGTCAAATGGAGCTCAGGTTACATCCCCTCCCATCCTCCTTGGGCTGCTCTAAGGACCAGACAAGATAGTAAGAGGTTTGTCCTGTGCGTGGAAACAAGCACAGGGTTAACAGTAACCAAGGTGATGGGAAGACCCACAGCTGACAGGGTTGGGAGGATAATGATAGCGGCTGCTATTTTGGAAACACTTGCTGTGTGCCACATGTTGTGCTATGACCCACTGTTTCATTCTCACAACAACCTTATGTGACAAAGACAATTATTGTTATCCCTGTTTTAAAGATAGAGAAACGTAGGCTCAGAGACATGAAGTAATTTATGATTACACAGGCAGAGGCAGGATTTGAACTCAAAATCTGAGCCTGGAGCCTGAACACTAAATCAACATGCTGAGCTGAAATAGACTAGAGCTCACAAGAATGGGATAGAAGATCATATTTTTCTTGTTTACTTATCCATTCAACAAGCAGAAGCATAGTGACTACTCTATTGCCTCCTTGTGCCAGTCCTGTTCCAGTCCTTGTTCCAGAGGTTGCGGGAGATCAAAGCAACAAAACATGGTGTCTGCCTTCAGGAATAGATTTCATGCCCCTGGCAGCAGGACAGAAAGATCATGGCTATAGTCTCAGTAGATGCTGGATGGAGCCTGCGGTCACTTCCGATAGGACTGTTCCCTAGATGAGGCAACCTGCATGCCTTTCCAAGTCCATCCTGGGCTGGCACCTGGATTGCCCGCCTTCTGCCACCCCCACCCCTATCCCAGGCCTGCTATCGCTCATAGCAGACTTCCTATCAGCCCGACTGCCCTGGCCTCCTCCTCTTTCTGTGGTCCCTGCAAGGCACCCACATACAGAAACTCCCTGGAAGGCCCAGCACCTGCCTCTCTCCACCCCTGGAGTTCTACCAGCTTGGCTGAGGCCTGGGGCTGGTGGGGAGAGCTTCTTGGCCCCTTCCCAGAGGCAGGAGAGGAGGAGGGAGGCTGGGAAAGCAGGCTGGGGCTCGGTGTTGCAATTCCGGGCTGTGCCGGGACCTTTGCTCCGCGAGGTGTCTATGGAGGGGAGGGAACGCTGACTCTGGAGGCTGCTGGGATTGGGGTGGGGGTGCCTGGGAGGCAGTCCTTCTCAAAGAGCAGCTAAGAGTCGCCGGGCGAGGAGAGGAAGGGGAGAGACGTGGCACTCGGCTGGTCTGCAGGGAAGCGAGACTGTCCTGACAGAGTAGGGGGCAGGGGTGGCGCTGGCTAAGGGGGTGGCCAGCTGGGGAGGAGTCAGCCTGGTGGGGAAGCTGCCCTGTGGGCGGGCACCGAGGAGGCCTGGGCTCCGGTCGCCTCTGGGTCTGCCAGGCAGGCAGGAGCCTTGGCAGTCCCTCCTCTCCGCCTTTCCCCACCTCGCGAAGTCCCTGGGACTCCAGGTCCCTCCTGTGCTCCGCTCCAGCTCGCCGGCTGCCACCGAGGCCTCTGGACAGGGGACTGCACCATCCTCTTCTCCCAGCAAGGGGGCTCCAGAGACTGCCCCGCCAGGAAGTCAGTGGCCTGGGGACTCGGTGGGTCTGCTCCTCCCCAGTGGCTTGGGGCTCTGTGTGTCTGTCTGGGGTGGGGTGGGAGATGCCCTAAGGGTCCTGGGAAGGGGTCTCTGGGGAGATGTGAGGGGTGATGGCAATGGAAGGATTCTGTTTAGGTCCAGAATCACTCACAAGGGGCCTGGGGGAGGAGGTCTTATATACAAATTTGGGAGACTTGATGGTGAGAGGTTTGTTGCCAGGACCCTGGAAATTGTGAGGAGTGAGGTTCTCTGACAAGCAGCGTGTTGCCCTGGGTAGAGTGAGCCTGCCATCTCCAGGTCCTGCCCAACCTGCCCAGGTCCTGTCAGTGCTGGGGTGAGGGAAAGGGGCTCCGGCAGAAGCAGGGCAGATGTGCCCCCAAGCCCCCCGACGGCCTGGAGGGGTGTTTGAGGAGAAAGGCCGGCATGGTGGCTGGGAGCTCAGACTTTGAAGTCAGACCAGGGTTGAAGTCTCGGCTCTACCGCTGCCTAACTGTGTGGCCCCAGGCAATTTACTTCATCTTTTTGAACCTCAGTTTGCTCATCCATAAGGTGGGCTTAGTAATAGTCCTGAGCCGGTGAGGTGGTGTGCACTTGTAGTCTAGGTACTCAGGAGTTTGAGGCAGGAGGATCACTTGAGCCCAGGAGTTCGAGGCTGCAGTGAACTATGATTGCGTCTGTGAACAGCCACTGCACTCCAGCCTGGGCAACATAGTGAGACCTTGTTTCAAGAAAATAAATGAATAGTCCTGACCTCACAGGGATATTATGAGGAAGGCGCATATATTAGAACAGACTAATATATGGCAAGTAACTGAGCTGATAATGTTGATAAAAGGCAGGATCAGGAGGAGGGAGCCGAGGCCAGAAAGGCGTGTAACCTGGCTCCTTCCTGCAGGACAGTGCCTTGGTAATGTCCAGGGCTCCAGGAAGAGATGTCCTTGTGGCTGGGGGCCCCTGTGCCTGATGTTTCTCCTGGTAAGCTTCTTCATTCCAGCCCTCTTCCCTGAGCCCCGATTGCAGACTCCTCTCCTCTCTTAGGAGTCATTCTCCTTCATTACCTGCGTTCTGCCCTCCTCCAGAGAGCAGTCCAGGGCCACTCTTAGCCTTGCTTGCCTTCTGCCCAGATCACCTCTGCCCTGGTTCCGGGGCCTGGCCCTCACAGTCGCCTGCCCAGTCCTCCCCAATCTGGGCTTGCTGCTGGGGAGAGTTGGCATGCTAGTACTTACCTGCTCTGGCTTTGAAAGGTTCTGTCTGATCTCTGAAATGGATGCACACCAGCCCCCTGAGGATACAGAGGTTAACGTTTTCATTTAAGATATTGCGGTGCAAGGGACTACAAGTGGCCAGTCCTGGGACCTAAACAAACCCTGGGGTCTCAAAGCCTTCACTGGAACTTTGCTGCCTTCTAAGGGTGGGGATGTTTTCGGCTTCCCAGCTAGGATGCTGGGGACGTGGGGCCGGGCTGGGACCTGAGATCCTCTCTCTTTTGGGGCTCAGACTCTGCAGTGCAGCCGTGGGAGCCAGATGCACGAGATGAAAGCAACCAGGCCCAGGGAGGTAGCAACTGCATCCTCCGAGAGGAAGTCAGGATGCTCCGATCTGCTGGGGGGACTTCAAGGGTGGGGCTGGAGGCATCAGAGCCCACAGCCCTGCTCCCCAGGGTGGAGACCCTGCCAGAATTGACAGGTGAGGAGCTTCTGGGTTTGGAGGAGGTAGGGTCTCCCTGGATCTGGGAGGGGTTCCTTGGGGTTCTTTATAATACGATGGTTAAGGCTGAAGTCTTTGGAGTGGTCTGAGTGTGAATGTTGTCTCTATCTTAGGCCTTTTGGAACCTCAATTTCCTTGTTTGTAAAATGGAAATAATAATTATGATTGTCGTAAGGATCAATGCATATAAAGGGGCTCAGACAGTATCCAGGACATAATGGCACTTGGTCAATGAGAGCTACTGTTCTTTCTTTTTTAATTAAGAAAGATTTAGCTGGGCTCGGTGGCTCAGCCTGTAATCCCGCTCCTTGGGAGGCTGAGGTGAGTGGATTGCCTGAGCCTGCGGGTTCGAGACCCGCCTGGGCAACTTGGTGAGACCTCATCTCTACAATAAATCAAAAAATTAACCGGGCCTGGTCGTGCGCACCTGTAGTTCCAGCTACTCGGAAGGCTGAGGCAGAAGGATCGCCGGAGCCCGGCAGGTCGAGGCTGCGGTGGCCAAGAGTGGCCACTGCACTCCAGTCTGGGTGACAGAGTGAGACTCCAACTCAAAAAAAAAGAAAAAGAAAGATTTATTAAAGGAAAGAAACACTGTGAAGGGCACAACAGGCAAGACAGCAGCGAGAGTGTCTGTTTTCTGCCGAGAGCTACTATTGTTTTTTTGTTTTTTTGAGTTGGAGTCTCACTCTGTCACTCAGGCTGGAGTGCAACGGCACACTCATGGCCACCCCAGCGTCGACTTGCTGGGCTCCATGCCCAGCTAATTTTTGATTTATTGTAGAGACAAGGTCTCGCCAAGTTTCCCAGGCTGATC